>JAKCPI010019495.1:0-20904 GCA_023213315.1 Euborellia annulipes
GAAATGAATTTCGGGCCGGGGGAAAAAAAAAATCGCCTTCTTAATAAATCGTAATATAAGACGGAGGTGATGTGTGAGGGAGGGGAGGGAGGGGGTGGATCACAAAACATATGAGATTAAAATCAAACTCAGAGAAGCGTTGCAAATACCAGAGAGAGAGAGAGAGAGAGAGAGAGAGAGAGAGAGAGATACATATTCATATCCTCTCTAAGAGATTGACATTCTCTCTCTCTCTCTCTCTTTGCAAACTCATTCAATTGTTTACTAGTTGAGTGGAAATTCCTCTCTTAACATTTCAGAGCTTCTCTTAAACGCCTTTCCATTAATAATAATAATATAAAACATTTTCCCAACATTGAATTTTGCTATTTATATGAGAAATTCTCTATAAAAGGCAATAACCGAAAAGCAGCAACAACAACAAAGCCTTATTGTTACACACGTCGAGTTGTTTCTAACATGTAGACAACAACACGTTTGCTTTGCTTAGACAACAACAACATACACGACGACGATTTCCTTCTCATTCATTGTCCATTTCACTCATCTGTCCGTTTTGTTAAATTATACAACAACAACAACAACAACATCCATTTAGTTAATTGATCCGAAGAAAGTGTCTTTTGATTAATTATATCACGACTTCTTGAAGATATAGATCAGTAGCGTTAAATGGATTGCAAAAGGAGAAAGGAGATAAAATTTCGTTTCGTTTCCTCAAAGGATAGTAGATAGCTAAGTAACAGTAAAGCCACATGTTTTCTAATTACCCTGATGAAAGACTTGCATGGAATAGAGATGCCGAATTGATCTTTTCTCTCTCGCCCTCTCAAGATCAAATTAAAGGGTTAAAAAACGAAAAAAAAAAAAAAAAAACTCTCCCTTCCTTCTTTTACTTTCTCTTACCTATTTTCTACTCTAATGCATGTTGCAACGTTCAACAAACCAACGCATGCATTCATTGAAATTTACCCATCATTTGGTTGTACAAAAAAAAAAACGTTTATAAAAAGCTCATGTCAAAAATTCGATGTCGTGATTTTGTAGGATATACACACGTTTTGAGGTCTCATGAATCCAAAAAAAGTGGTTTTCGCGACATATTCTGTCTGTCTGTGTGTGTGTGTCTTCCTGTGGGGTTCAATTTAAAGAAAGTTGTGTTCTGTGCTTGTCACTAGGGACACGAAAAAAAATATCGATACTTCCTGGTATCGATACTAGTACTTTTTTACTCGATACTTTACTCATATGAGTACTTGATTGCCGGTATCGAATGAGTATTACTCATTCAAATATCATTTTACTTTCTCTTACCTATGTATATATGTAATATATATATAGAGAGAAAGTATTGGATTCATGTCAAAAATTCGATGTCGAGATTTTGATGGATCTTCACGTTTTGAGGTCCCCTGAATCCAAAAAAGTGGTTTTCGCAACATGGTCTGTCTGTGAACAAAATATCTCAAGAACGAAAAGAGCTAGGAAGTTGAAATTTTATATTTAAGTTAGGCACCCCCATGGGACGTGACACGAAGCTTTTGAACAAAATCGACCAAAGAGTACTAGTACTTTACTGATGCACTTTTTCAGTTTTTTTCGATTTTCTCAAAATTTGCTCCAACGATTTTTTTTTAAATTCAAAAATCAATTATTTTTTAGATGCTCTTTAAAATGTATATTCTCATTTTGCGATTGAAATCTTCTGAAGACCACTTTACTCTTGTATTTCATAGGAAAGATAGTAGAAATGGTTGCCATGGTAACAAAATATAAATATTTTCCCGTACTTATAAATTTTACATCTGAATTCATCATATGTTCCGTACTGTCGGGAACTAAATATATGTCGACACAAAAAATCTGGTGTGCCAAGCACAGTACACAACTTTCGATTACCGAAGGTAAGAGAAAGTTGTGTGCTGTGCGCCAGTCACACCAGATTTTTTTTAAGTTTTTTCGGGATCTTAGGCCATATAGACAGATTTTAAACGTTATATAAATATTTTAATTGCGATTCTGCCAAAGAATATCGCATATTCTTTTTTCTCCTGATATAAATACTCAAACTCGAAAAAATACTCGATACCTACTGGTATCGATACTTTCCTTTCGATACGATACCAAGTACAAGTATCTATACTTTTTTTTCGATACCGTATCCCTAAAAACACCAGATTTTTAATATATTATTAAAATTTGAAAAATAAAATTTATTATATAATATAATCATTATATAATAAAATCAAAATTCATTTTAAACATTGACGGCAGATTTGCAGATATTTTGTAATAATAGAATTTTTTAAATTCTTCTATTTATATGATGGATAGGGACTTTTTAATTGTGGGAGTTATCAATTAAAATTCTAAATTTAGAATTTTAATTCAATTTCTTTAAATCTCACTAATACGGACTAATTAAGGAGCTCAATCAGATTTTGGCAGTGAAGCAATAACAAGCACGGCGGAATCTCGGGTGGGGTCCTCGAAAAAAAAGAAAAATATTCTCTATATTCTCGTTCACGATTTGAATGCTTCTTTAAGAGTCCTTGATCCATACCGTAAAGAAGTCGTTTCCAAACTTTATGTTATCACGCCTCCCTTCAAAATATTTAATCCAATAACGCCTCCCCCCCCCATTTTATTAAATAATACAAATACAAAAATTTATTAATACAAACTATTATATTGTTTATTTTACATCTTAAATTCTAATATATCGGCGGAAACTAAATATAAGTCGACACGAAAACTCTGGTGTGAACACAACTTTCGATTACCCACCAGATTTTTTATCTAAAATTTTATTTAAAAAAATAAAAAGCCATTTTAGACCACCCTACATTATGGCGTTTCTATTTAAAACCTCCCCGGTTGAGTATCACTATTGCGTTAAAATTTATTTATTCCTGAAATTACATATTTAATCGAATAGAAATTTAATTTCAATTTCGTTTTTTGTTTCTTTCTTTTTGCCCCGCCGCCCCTTTCCCCTTTAATTTCGACCGGAATTAAAGTTTTAATAAATGGGCATTTAAAGGGAATCAAACCCCCCCCCCCCCCCCCACCACCAAAAAACCTCTGATTGATTGAAAGCTTTTTAATCATAAATTGAATTATTATTTGTAATAAATAAAACAAAAAAACAAAGTTGAACAATATGTGGAGAAAGGGAAGAGAGGGGGAGGAATAAAATCACACACACACATATGCAGGAATAACAGATTTCCTGAATTTAAACGTTAACAGATTTAATTTATTAATTTTCCGATATTGTTTTAATGAGATCATAAACAGCCTAATGGATTATGATTTATTATTATGCGATGATCAAGATCGCTGGGAATTGATTAAAATTCTGTCACTCTGCCCGGAGTTAAAGCAACAGTCACTAAAATCGATGTAGTTAAGGGGGTTCAGGAGTGACGTCTTTAAAGAAAACGAGACTATTATATGGGATTTTTCAATGCGGTTTTTTTTTTTAAATGAATTAAATTCATAAGAGATTATTGGGACATCGAGCTATAATTTGTTTAATGACTTATTAAAAAATTATCGTAATTAATTTTTTTGTTATCAAGCAAATACAAAAAAACAATCTGTCCCAATAATCTTTAATTTTTTTTAAATTTAAAAATGAATTTATTGTTATTATTAATCACATATTAATTAAGAAAGTTTTAAAATAAGCTTAGATGATTTATTTAAAAACCAACTGTCAAATTAGTTCACCATTCTTGCAATAGATGGCAGGCTAGTCTAACAGCTGATCACCTAATAGCCTACATCTGGCCTATATTTATATATTTTTATGCTTTTATAAAAGATATATAACATTTATAAAGTATTTATTGTTAAAAGGTCAATGAAAATCAACCAAATGCATTAAATATTATTAGCTACCATTCTGACATCTCTTGTCCAATTTTTGAATTACTTTTTTGGGCATACTTTTATGACACACTACGCCATCTTATAGGAAAAAACATGCGTAACATATTAGATGCCTTTTAAAATGTACGTATATTCTCATCATTACCGAAATTCAAAAAATAACTTCCTGTTTTCATCTACAAATACACAAGAAGAAAAGAGAAAAATTCAAATTTAGCATCATTCATCCGACAATTAATAATTATCCGGATTTTACGAGCGATGAACGATCGAACAGGGAACGTAATTGCATATAAATAGATACATCCCGAGATCTCGAGCGCCAATTAAGCGGATAATTGCATCCATTTCCCCTATAAAATATATTTAGTAACAATGTCAAAATATTTATGAACTTAATAAGAGAGGGTGGCGGGGGAGGGGGGGGGGGGGGTGAATATGCTTTTGGTACCTACTAGCTCGCTACATATTTAATTATTATTATTCAGCAATGAATATAAATTGCGCTTAATTGTTTTTCTCTATATTTTAGCCATTAATTATAAGAATTTAAATTTAGATCACGTGAATAACACATAATCATCAATTATTATAATAATTAGAGAGAGAGAGTTTTGATTTACAAGTCATCATTAATAATGAATCAAAAAGTGATGACGTTTTGTTCAAAAAAAATAAAATCTGGTGTGACTGTCGCACAGTACACAACTTTCTCTTACCTTCGGTAATCGAAAGTTGTGTTCTGTGCTTGTCACACCAGATTTTTCGTGTCGACATATATTTAGATTCCGACAGTACGCTACATTCGAATTTCAAGATGTAAAATTTATATGTGAAAATATTTATATTATGTTACAATGGCAACCATCTTTTCTATGGAGTACAAGAGTAAAGTGGTCTTCAGAAGATTTCAATGACAAAATGAGAATATACATTTTATTGAGAATCTAAAAAAATAATTGATTTATGAATTAAAAAAAAAATTGTTGGAGCGAATTCAGAGAAAATCGAAAAAAAAAACTGAAAAAGAACATCAGTAAAGTACTAGTACTCTTTGGTCGATTTTGTTCAAAAGCTTCGTGTCTCGTCCCATGGGGGTACCTAACTTAAATATAAAATTTCACCCTCATAGCTCTTTTCGTTCTTGAGATATTTTGTTCACAGACAGACATCGTGTCAGTTCTCGCTTTTACATTCAGTACGCCAAGTTTCCTCTACTCGACAGATGAGGCGCCACTGATCAAGAGCGCCTACTAGTTATGCAAAATCTTTGCAATGAAGATTATTTCTTTGCCTATTTAATAGGGATTCTTGATGCGGAATGCGGTTTGTCTATATTTTTTTTATACCTCCCAGCACTATAAATATGTAAAGTAATTATTATTATTATGTAAGGGTGAATAGCTGAATCAATATGTAGAAGAATGAATAAAAAGGCTAAGCAAATTATATTTTATCAATTTTTTATTTTATCAATAATTAAATCTCACAATTATTTTTATATAATTCGCCATATATATTAAATTTCAACTTTTCTTTTTTTGTTGTCACGGCTTGTGACGTCACGACCTGTAACGCGACATGCTGATAGAAGAGCGAAAAAATTTGAGACCATCAAATAAATATTAATAAAAATTCCACTTTAATTTTAAAATAAAGGGTGGAACTAAGCCGAGAGCACAACTTTGCCCACCCATTAATCAAAGAAATAACGCAACGCGTTTGTTTATTTGTTTTGATTTTGCTCTGAACAAATTTATGACAAATTAGGATACAAATATTATATCTAATTTTACTCGGGAGAAAGTCTATTTTCTGAATATATAAAAAAAAATTATGCCCACGGGGCGTGGTGTAGAGGTTAGCGTGCTAACCTCATATACCAAACGTCGCGGGTTCGGACCCCAGGCAGTCCGATGATTTTATTTAAGCCAATTGGATACCAGATGGCTTAAATAAAAATGCCTGGACCCCCTAATATATATAAATTCATAAATAACGGTTATCGTAAATGTCTTATATGGCCTGAGCTGCCGAAAAGACAGTGTGAATGTGTGTGTGAGTGTGAGTGTGAATGAGAAAAAAGTGTGAATGTTTTTAAAAAAAAAAAAAAAATTATAGGTTATGTAAGAAAAAAAAAATGGCCGAGGGATCTAGGGGGCTTATGCCCGCCTTTGGCAGCCCTTGCATCTAGTTATCCTACCAAATAAATAGCAGTAAAACTTGTTGCCCATTATTCTCCAATTTCTTTGTTATTAACTAAATCTAAATTTGATTCCTTTATTTGTCAATTAACGAATCGAAACTTTCATATTTTTTTTTTTTTTGTAGCCACTTTGATTAAATCCAGAGAGTTGTTGTTTTGGAGAGTAAAGTGATTAGAGTTGAGCTCAGCAACCAACTGAGAGAGGGGGGGGGGGGGCTGATTGACGCCACGTGTGTGTGTATAGGTCGGATGTTAAGCTCTTTTTATGGCCAATCCCGACTGCGAATGTTACGTCATAAAACACGAATTAGGGTCAACAGCCACCACACACACCAACACCCAAAAAAAAATTCCCCCGTCGATTAAAATCAAGAAGAGTTTGGTAATATCAGAGAAAAAAAAAAACAAATTAGCTCTACTCTCTGCGTCAGTGATTATTCTTTTCTTTAGATGTTCCAAGTGTACTGGTATTGAGTAAAACAAAATCTGGACCTTAGAACAAGTTTTAGCACTTGTTACACCAGATTTTTTGTGTCGAGATATATTTAGTTTCCGCCGATATATTAGAATTTTTTTTTTTAAGGTAGGCTGCTTAGGCCATCCCTTGCCATACAATAAGTACATTTATAAAATAAATAAATATCCAGAAATATAGGGTAACTTCAAAAGAAAAACAATAAAAATACAATATGGAAACAAATTAAAAAGAATAACAATACAATATTAAAGGAATACCAAAACAAAAGGAAAATATTCAAACAGGTGTATAAGTTCATACCATGGTGGGGGACAGCTCTATGGGAAGAATGTTTATAAGTTTCCTTTAGTTATATGACACGTGGCTAGATGGCAATACTAGGCTAGTTCAAAATTTATCCTGTAGAGTTCGTTCCATTCGCCAACAAAATAACATTTTTTCATGAGTTTAATAACAAATAGCCGGGGGCCTGGCAACGGGGTAGAGCAACAGTCACCACAATCGTTGCTGTTAAGCAATGTTAAGCGCGGGGAAATCTGGGGTGGGGGCCCCCTTAAAAAAAAGGGTGAACCCCCCCCTTAAAAAATTTAAAAATAAAAAAAAAAAAACAGCCCCAAAAGAGAAAAAAAAAAAAAAAAAAAAAAAAAAAAAAAAAAAAAATCTGGATATAATTGAATTAACTTTTTTAAACTAATAAATTACTTTTTTTATTTAAAATTATAAATGACCTTTTGTTAAAAAAAAAAAATTAATAGTACTAGTGCTATTCAAGTAGCTAAAAAAAGGTTTGAAACATCATAACGAGCAGAGTGAAGTAGTCTGTATCAAAACATGTGAATTGCAACAAGCTCCAGTTCAAATCTCTCTGGGAGCAAGTTTTTTTTTTTCACCCGCTTACTTTTATTTTAGTTCCATGACAAGCGTATAGATGGCCCTAAACTTATAAACAATTTTTAACCTGGAGCTGTCCAATCTTGATTGTGTTTGATCTGTGGTTCATACTTTCAGATTGCATAGTATGAGGAATTTTGAAAGGCTTTTGACGACTGCAGGTTTAGGGATTTTGAGAATATTTTATAGGTTAGGAGGATCGCGGATATTCGGACTTATTTCCTTTAGGAAAAGGGTACAAGCTGGAAGTAGAAAATGGGGCAGGTGAATATTATGTGTTCCGGTGTTGATGGTACCGGAGCACAGATACAATTAGGAGAGGGAGCCAAATTGATTCTATGGAGATGAGATTTAAACAGAATATGGTTGATTATTAATCAGTTGACTGACAATTTCATTTCTGTTTAATTCTGAGAAATATATTAGAATTCAAGATATACAATTTATCTTGATCTTTTAACAATAAATACTTTATAAATGTTATTATATATTATGTATCTTTTATAAAAGCATAAAAATAAATAAATATAGGCCAGTTATTGGCCAAAAGGGGATCAGCTGTTAGACTAGCCTGCCATCTATTGCAAGAATGCTGAACTAATTTGACAGTTGATTTTTAAATAAATCATCTAAGCTTATTTTAAAAATTTCTTAATTAATATGTGATTAATAATAACAATAAATTCATTTTTAAATTTAAAAATGATTAAAGATTATTGGGACAGATTGTTTTTTTGTATTTGCTTGATAACAAAAAAATTAATTACGATAATTTTTTAATAAGTCATTAAAAAAATTATAGCTCGATGTCCCAATAATCTCTTATGAATTTAATTCGCATTGAAAAATCCCTTATAATAGTCCAGTTTTTTTAAAAGTACGTTTAGAAGTCGCTCCTGAACCCCCTTAAATTAAACACCACACCCATTGGTCTAACAAGAGCGACTCAAGAAATAAAAAAAAAAACATGGTGAGAGTGTAGGCCTATAGGCTATATAAAAATATTAATTATAATAGTTAGGTGAAAAGCGTAGAGGGTTGCTTTCATATGCAAACAACTAACTCCTTGAGAGTCAACTGAATTAAAACTCCTCTCTCTCTGGAGGGCTTTGTTCTGCTAAAACAGATGATGCCGATTATTAATTAGTTTTATCCAGATCCACAAGTGTCACTTCAACGACACCGATGCAGGACTGGTCAAAAAAAGCCCGGTCCTTTTTTTTTAGAAAAATTAATTTAAAACATTTAATATAAAATACTAGCCGCGCCCCACGACATCGGCGGACTCTCCTTATTCATATTCAGACAGATATATATTTAAAAAAAAATTCTTTTAACATCTAAATCCTCATGGAAAATTAATTTAAAATAAATAAGCACATTTATTTTAATTGTATATATGGACCCTGTTACGCATTAGTGTGTCAAGCGCCAAAAAAAAAAATTAAAAATTGAGTTAAGCACGGAATATTGTTTCAAATGCTATAATTAATAGTATTTTTTTTATGAAATATGCCCTAAAAAAATTTATATTTAATGTTACTTGCACAATTAACAAAAAAAATTATATATAATCTAATCAAAACAATGTAAATCAGAACAAACTTTAATGTTAATTTTGCCCACGGGGCTTGGACTACCTTCTATACCGAACGTCGCGGGTTCGGACCCCAGGCAGTCCGATAAGGGGCCATCCATAAAATACGTCACACGAATTTCAAGACTTTTTAACCCCTTCCCCCGTCCTTTTCACAGGTTGTCACATTTTTACAAACCCCTCCCCCTGATGTGACGTCACACATTTTCCAATTTTATCAATAATAGACACCTAATTATGCTAATTATAATAATAATAAATAATCTCATAGCGAGAGTGCTAAAGTATTAAAAAATATAGATTGCGTTCGTAAATATTAAAAATTTTTTTGTTCACCTATAAATTTCGCGTTTGGGCATTTCGAATTTTGAAATGTGACGTCACAAGGTGCCCCTGCCCCTTGTCACATAATGTCACATTCTGGTGATTCCCTCCCCCCCCCCTTTTAGGTGTGACGTAATTTATGGATGGCCCCCTAATTTTATTTAAGACAAAGAATGTGCCCTACCGATCGCGACCTTTTCACACTTTTTTCTCATTCACCCGGTCTTTTCGGCAACTTAGGCCATTTAAGACTTTGACGATAACCGTTAATTATTAATATATCTATTGAGGGTCCAGACATTCCTATTTAAGTCATTTGGTATCTAAATGGCCTAAATAAAATCATCAGACTACTTTGGGTCAGAACGCACGACGCTAGGCCAACTACACCAAGCCCGAGGGCTTTTTTAAAATTTTTAATAAGCAGGGTAGTCAAATGGTTCGTTATTGAATTTATCTTAATATCTAAATTAGATAAATTACATCTACTTGTTTTAAACAACAACAACAACAACATGAAAATAATTTAAGCCCTATTTTGAAAAAAAAAAAAAAAAAAAAATCCCCTTTTGTTTTTGCGGTGAGTGAGTGAGCGCGTTTGCCATCCGAGATTAGCCCTGATCCACCCTTTTTGTCCCTTTTTCTTTCTTTTACACTCAGGTGAGAGAGAGAGAGAGAGAGGGAGGTTTAGGTCCAAACCAATTTGTTGACTCAAAAGGTTGAGCCCTTCTCTCCCACACACACACACACACACACACACACACAGAAACGCTTTTCGTTGTCGTCCATTCTGTCTCATCGTCCCTTTACACACAATCGACTTTGTACTCTCTCTCTCTCTCTCTCTCTCTCTTAACCATCATTCTACACAAACACGCTTTTATTTTAAACCAATAATACCAACTATAAAATAATTGAAGCTAATTTTACTTTATATATAAAAGAGAAAGTTTTTTTTTTATCGTTTCCAGTCTGAAAAATTTGTAATGCTTTATTTTATTAAATTATCTTTAGAAACATTACTAATAGGAGAAGAATGAAATTTTAATAGAATATGGCAGTCGTTGGGGAAGGGGGGGGGGGGGGGGGGGGGAAGCAGGGCAAGCATTTGCCCCCCCCCCCCCCCCCCTCCAACGAATCTGATCCTTTTAAAATTTTATATTATTCTAAATAAAATATATATTTAGCATATGTAAAAAATAAAAAAAAAATGGTGATTCGACTAGTCGCACAGTACAAAACTTTCTCTTATCTTCAGTAAGAGAAAGTTGTCTCCTGTTGTTGTCAAGAGCTGAAAAACAAAATTTCATAAAAATCTTATTTTAAATTTTTATTTTTAATAAAATAAAAAAAAAAAATATATAGGTAAGAGAGTAAAAAGTCAAAAGATATTGGAAAATATCCAATTACAATTGAAAAATATGGAGTGATTTTGAGGTATGAGGGGAAAAACTTAAAAAAAATTTTTTTTTTCTCGGGGGGCCACCCCCAAACCCCAACTTTCTTTTACATACCATAGATAAGGTTTGGGGAGATTTTTGTGTTGTGAAAAATTGGTCAAAAGATCATTTGGGGGGGGGGGGGGGGGAAAATGATGCAATCTTTAATTTAATATGGTTACTTGGATTATTTTTAGAGCGGCACCCTTTAAAAATATGCAGATAGTTATAATACATATAAATTTTAAGTTTCAGCCCAATCGGAGGTCATTTAGACGTGCCGCAAACGGCTATAAAGTTTAGAAAAATCGAATTTTTTCAGTTTTTTTTTTCTTTGGTCACCCCTAATACAATTTTAGGTATCCCTGAATGAAAAAACATATATTTACGATATTCTATAGTTCTTTGGCTTTCTAAAAATCATTTATTCGTAAAAATCTGTTAATTATTAACGAAATTATTAATAAAAACGTCATCAAAGAAAAAACATAAGTACACTCATTGGTCGAAAAAATATACTCTTTTTCTTTTACAAATATAAAGAAAGATATGAGATTCTAGAAATATTTTTTTTTTTTTTTATAATATTTAATAAAGTTAGTGCCCGTGGCCATTTTTTTTTTTTTTTTTTTTTTTTTTTTTTTTTTTTTTTTTTTTTTTTTTTTTTTTTTTTTTTTTTTTTTTTTTTTTTTTTTTTTTTTTTTTTTTTTTTTTTTTTTTTTTTTTTTTTTTTTTTTTTTTTTTTTTTTTTTTTTTTTTTTTTTTTTTTTTTTTTTTTTTTTTTTTTTTTTTTTTTTTTTTTTTTTTTTTTTTTTTTTTTTTTTTTTTTTTTTTTTAAAGTTAGTGCCCGTGGCCAGATGTTCAGAGAGGATACATAAACTTCTCGTGGTTCGCTTTTTAATTCAATTGGAAGTCCGTTTTTTTCGACCAGTGAGTGTTACTTGTGCTTTTCTTTAGTGACGTTTTTATTAATAATGCTCTGCGGCTCCACTTATTGTAACTCCTAGCTAATCAGCGCCCTGAACAGCACATACACACAGGTAAAGGAAGTCAGCCGCTAGCGCGTTATATTATAGTATGATCTTTAAACCAAAACACTCGGTCTATCTAAACACTTTGTTCCCCCTTTGTATTTCTAACTAATTTTATTTGAATTTTATTTAAATTTAATTGAACAAAACAAAATAGAAAGAGAGAAGGGGAAGCCATTTTAGAGTGAATTTATTCAAAGTCTTCTTTTTTTTTTTATTTTGCAAACGTCATCGTGTCTGAAGTGATTTTTTTTTTTTCCTTTGAGGGATGGGGAGGATCATATGTGCTCTCAGTTGAAATGTCCTCTCGTCTAAAAGTCGAGATAATAAAAAAAGAGGGCGCCCGTAAAAAAAAAATCCCTTTTCTCTAACAAAACAGATCTCCTTTTTCTTGACTATCGTCTCCGTTGATGTCACAATTAGCTCTCTCTCTCTCTCTGTCTTTTGGCAGGTGAATTTAAATTTCTCCCTCTCTAGAAAACAACAAAAACGAATAGACAGAGAGAGAACAATTATTAACCATTTGGTAAAAAGCAGAGAAGAGAGAGAGTTGATTTTGCGGTTTTCTCTCTCTTTCGAGTTCAATTCGCTTAGGCCTCTCTGGTAAAGTAAATATTTGTACAAGAAAAAGGAGACAGACTCACTGACTGTCATAAAACGAGAGAGAACTCATCCAATTGACTTAGGTCAAAGAATAATTACATTTCTATCAAGTCTTTTACTTACAAGTTAGAGAAAAAAATTCTCTATAAGCTTTATAATCCTGTCAAATTGTAGGTGGAGTTTTTTTGATTGCTTGATTTCTAACAAAATATATTGAAAAATCTGGTGTGACAAGCACAGAACACAACTTTCTCTTACCCTTCGGTAATCGAAAGTTGTGTTCTGTGCTTGTCACACCAGATTTTTGTGTCGACATGTATTTAGTTTCCGACAGTACCGGTACGGTACATTCGATTTTCAAGGTGTAAAATTTATAAGTATAGGAAAATTTTTATATTTTTTGTTCCCATGGCAACCATTTCTCCTATCTTTTCTATGGTGTACAAGAGTAAAGTGGTCTTCAGAAGATTTCAATGACAAAATAAGAATATACATTTTAAAGAGAATCTAAAAAATAATTGATTTTTGAATTTAAAAAAAATCGTTGGAGCAAATTTAGAGAAAATCGAAAAAAAACTGAAAAAGTGCATCAGTAAAGTACTAGTACTCTTTGGTCGATTTTGTTCAAAAGCTTCGTGTCACGTCCCATGGGGGTGCCTAACTTAAATGAGATTGAAGAGAGAGTGAAGATCCATTAAAATCTCGACATCGAATTTTTGACATGAATCCAATACTTTCTCTCTCTATATATATATTAACATATATATAGAGGTAAGAGAAAGTAAAAAAGCTAATTTGAATAAATTTTTGTACAGTATTTTGAGCGTTCTCTTAAAATTAAATTAAAAAAAAAAGTTTTCTTTATTTTTACTAGAGGTTGAGCAGATCAGCCACTTGAGAAATTTAGAGACCTTTTTTTACTTTGATATTTCTCCAAAGTGTTTGGATTAACGTGAAAAGAGAGAGAAAAAAAAAATTTAATAAAATTAACATCAAAGAGTGAATTATTTCTATTAGAGAGGTGCCAACCTTTAAAAGAGAAATTTATTTTTTAAGAAACCATATGGTATAGAATAAATAAATAAATAAATTTAATTATTTTTTTTTCTTTTTCATTTTCTTCACTTTTTTTAAATAAAAAATTCATTTCACGAATTCAATGACCCAATAAGAAGAAGAAGAAGGAAGATAATTTCATTTTTATAAAATCTCTTAGTTGGCAGCATTTAAAGAAAAAGAAAGAGACAGAAAATTCCTTTTTTTTTTCGTCATCTTGGATAAAAATATTTTCTATTTATATTTGTGTGTGTGTGTGTGTGTGTACACAAAACAAAAAAATCTGGTGTGACTGGCGCACAGCACACAACTTTCTCTTACCCTTCGGTAAGAGAAAGTTGCGCACTGTGCTGGTCACACCAGATTTTTTGTGTCGAGATATATTTAGTTTCCGATAGCACCTTAGTTTCAAACTTGCATTTTAAATGTTGACTGCTTCAAATAAACTATGGTTATTTTTCAAAATTTTAATCTCATATTTGGACATTTTATACACAATATAGAATCGTAAATAAATACAAAATTTCATAAGAATTGGAAAAAAAAATTTTAAATGCCTAAAAAAGTTCTAAAGGGGACCCCCCTTTGAATCGAAATTAACATACAAATCCCTATAGGAAATTAACATTGTTCCTATGCGAAGATAAGGTGGAAAGGGAATTTAAAAAGAGTAGAGAGAGACGATAATGTTTGCAAGTGAGAGAGAGACATATATGTTTTCTTTGAAACAATTAAAGACACAAATAAATTTAAAAAAAATGGGAATTTAAATAATAATTGATTTTTAATCTAATAAAAAGAAAAAGATTTAAATTCCGTTACCATGGCAACCAGTTCTATCTTTCCTATGAAGAACAAGAGTAAAGTGGTCTTCAGAAGATTTCAACGGCAAAATGAGAATATACATTTTAAAGAGCATCTAAAAAATAATTGATTTATGAATTTTAAAAAAAATCCTTGGAGGGAATTTTGAGAAAATCGAAAAAAAACTGAAAAAGTACATCAGTAAAGTACTAGTACTTTTTGGCCGATTTTGTTCAAAAGCTTATTTTGAGATTCTTCAAAGGTACCTAAGTTAAATATAAAATTTCAATCCGGTAGCTCAACTCCTTCATGCTAAAAAAATCGTTACACACACACAGACACACAGACACACACACACACACAGACCAATTTGCGGGACCCACTTTTTTGGACTCAGGGGACCTCAAAACATGTATATCCATCAAAATCTGGACATCGAATTTTTGACATGATCGCAATACTTTCTCTCTCTATATATTTCATATATAGGGTAAGAGAAAGTAAAAAATCTGGTGTGACTGGCGCACAGCACACAACTTTCTCTTACCCTTCGGTAAGAGAAAGTTGCGCACTGTGCTGGTCACACCAGATTTTTTGTGTCGAGATATATTTAGTTTCCGATAGCACCTTAGTTTCAAACTTGCATTTTAATTGTTGACTGCTTCAAATAAACTATGGTTATTTGTCAAAATTTTAATCTCATATTTGGACATTTTATACACAATATAGAATCGTAAATAAATACAAAATTTCATAAGAATTGGAAAAAAAATTTTAAATGCCTAAAAAGTTCCAAAGGGGACCCCCTTTGAATCGAAATTAACATACAAATCCCTATAGGAAATTAACATTGTTCCTATGCGAAGATGAGGTGGAAAGGGAATTTAAAAAGAGTAGAGAGAGACGATAATGTTTGCAAGTGAGAGAGAGACATATATGTTTTCTTTGAAACAATTAAAGACACAAATAAATTTAAAATAAATGGGAATTTAAATAATAATTGATTTTTAATCTAATAAAAAGAAAAAGATTTAAATTCCGTTACCATGGCAACCATTTCTATCTTTCCTATGAAGAACAAGAGTAAAGTGGTCTTCAGAAGATTTCAACGGCAAAATGAGAATATACATTTTAAAGAGCATCTAAAAAATAGTTCATTTATGAATTTAAAAAAAATCCTTGGAGGGAATTTTGAGAAAATCGAAAAAAACTGAAAAAGTACATCAGTAAAGTACTAGTACTTTTTGGCCGATTTTGTTCAAAAGCTTATTTTGAGATTCTTCAAAGGTACCTAGCTTAAATATAAAATTTCAACCTCCTAGCTCAATTCCTTCATGCTAAAAATCGTTACACACACACAGACACACAGACACACAGACACAACACACAGACCAATTTGCGGGACCCACTTTTTTGGACTCAGGGGACCTCAAAACATGTATATCCATCAAAATCGCGACATCGAATTTTTGACATGATCGCAATACTTTCTCTCCTATATATTTCATATATAGGGTACGAGAAAGTAAAAAAGATAAATTTTCATATCAAATGATTTATAGGTTAACAAAAAAGATGCCAGAAAAACAAGGTGGTGTCACTAGAGCATATCATATCTTTTTTTTTTTTAATGTATCGACTAATCGCCTTCGAGAATCGACATCATCATTTCATTGATCATTGGCAGAGACTCCAAGGCAGTCAATTTGTATGATATATAACGGTAAAATGAAGAGAGAAGTGGCTTTCTTTTTCATTCACTCCAGGGTGGTGCAACTCACAGTACAAAACTTGACTCACACATGACACCTTTTTTGTTATTTAATGCTCAAAATTCTTGGGATTCGCATCCCGTTCTTCTCAACCTCCTCGGAGTCTAAATGGCCTCCGATGCCGAAAATGATCGCTATAACTTTATGGGGGCTGTTAACAAAAGTCTGAGAAAATATTGTTGAATTATTGTGTGCCTGGCAACTGCGCAAACCATGTATGGGTGACCCCGAGGAGTAAGCGTGTGGAACGTTCCTTGGTATACGTATTAAAAATAAAAACATGTAATACCAATCACAGATGTTATAATCTTAACAGTAGTACAGGAAGTTTTTTCTTTTCGCAAGTTGTTAGGCATAATCTTAACTGAATTGAACCTGAAGAAGATCACAGAATGAGTGTCCGAAACGTTGGAATTTTTCATTAACAATTAAACCGAAAATCAAATTCTTTTACTAATTTAAAAGCCCTAAATTGCCGAAAAGGGATTGTAATGATATGATAAAAGTTTCATTCATTGTCATATCTTTATATCGATTGAAGATGGTCCTAAATGATACCGAAACGTCGGCCCTAATTTGATAATAATCAATGAAAGCTGCCTTGTTCTTTTATTCAAACACCCTCAGCGTAAAACTTCAAATAACGTCTCGTTAAAGACCCTAATATTAAAAATCTGGTGTGAATAAGAGCACAATCTGCTTGCTTTTTTTTATTTATTATAATAAATGTACCCTGAGAGAAATAGTCGTAAATATTTTATTTTCAACCTGAAAAAATTAACGAACGATTCATCCTAGTGAAATATAAACATTTTATCTTTTTATCTCAAATCGTTATTTAAAATTCCATCTTTTTTTTTTACTCTGTTTTCTGTTCAACAACAACAACAACAGCAACAACATGGTCCTGTTTGAATATTATTAAAAGAGGAGAGAGAGGAGAGGGCGTTGATTTAAAATCAAAAGTTTTGCTTTGCCTTTAGAGGAGAGGAGAGGGGAGGAGAGAGGGGAAATAATAATAATGCAGAGAGAGAGAGAGAGAGAGAGGAGAGAGAGAGAGAGTACTTGCATCGTAATGAATTGTGATTTTAATTATAGACTAATCTGCGGGGTTGGAATGAATTTTAATAGTTTGTATAATAACTGGCATTACCATATTTTAAAATGTCCTCCAAGTTGCAATGGAATTAACTTGAAATTATATTCCTTATACTTGCTTATTATTTCTAATAGGCTTTCCCCCCTTCCCTCCCCTTCTCCCCTCTCCTTTCCTGAATTGAAATTAACAGAGGATGTTATTATTATTAATATTTTAAACCAAAGTAGAAAATCTATTTTTAAAGTTTGTATTTAACTCGTAAATAAAACAAATATCAAAGGCGTAGTGAGCTCGGGGCACCCACGAGTAGCGTTGGGCGAATTGTTCACTTTACTTTGGTCTACGCAATTGTCTACGTGTAGACAATGTATGTAGACAAATGAACAATATCCATGTAGACAAAGTAGACAATGTAGACAATGTAGACAATTCTAAAATTTAAAAATTTGGCGGGACTAACAACACCTTAATTTTTTATCTATCGTCATAAATATAATTTTTTGATACTAATATACACGAAATCAATAGGTAAAGAGTGATTTTACAATTTTTTCTATTCCACTTTAAGAGAGAATATTGAAGGAACGAACACTAAATAAATTGTATATATATATACAAATACAACTGAATTTAATTAAATTAATTAAAACAATTATTAATTTATTTGTATATATATTCAATTACAATTTATTTAGTGTTCGTTACTCCAATATTCTCGCTTAAAGTAGAATATCAAATATAGCGAGATATTGGGTGAAAAAGAAACATCTGCCAGCGTTGATAATGGCGGTATTCTTAATTTTAAGTCACTTTTATTTGAATTAGATACTAGAAGCTGTATTATGCAGGGTTTTTTTTGCAAAAAAGACACACTGCAACATATTTTTCATTTTGTTTTCCTAAATCAAATTTTAATTCATTAAAATGTCTGTTTATTGGTCTTCCGTGTTTAGACATTTTTATGTATATGAATTTCTAGGCTGTTTCTAGAAATGACAGATCACTGATCTGAGATGAGAACCAATGAAAACAAGCGCTGAGCCATTTGTCTACATTGTCTACGTCTTTGTCTACATTGTCTACTTTGTCTACGCATTTGTCTACGTTGCCCCCGGGTCTGGCGTAGTAGGTAGCGTGCCTACCTCCTATGCCAAACGTCGCGGGTTCGGACCCAGGCAGTCCGATGATTTTATTTAAGCCATTTAGATACCAGATGGCTTAAATAGAAATGCCTCAACCCACAATAGATAATATATAATACAACGGTTATCGTCAAAAGTCTTATATGGCCTAAGTTGCCGAAAAGACTGTGTGAATGTGTGTGTGAGTGTGAGTGTGAATGAGAAAAAGTGTGAATGTTTTTTCAAAAAAAAAAAAAAAAAAAAAAAAAAAAAAAAAAATAAAAGGTAAATCCTATTTTTACTTTCTCTTACCTCTATATATGTTAATATACAGTATAGAGAGAGAAAGTATTGGATTCTATGTCGAGATTTTGATGGATGACCGAAACAAGATTTTCAGCCGGAACTGAATTTCGGCCGAAACTGTAACCAAAACTTGTATTTCCCATACAAAATTCATATCACTTTAACTTTTTTTTTCTATTTTTCCCACTAGCGCCCTGCGGAAAATTTTATTTGGGCCGGCCGAAAGTTTCGGCTGGTGTTTGGCCGAAACCGAAACCAGGATTTTTGGCCGAAACTGGCAGAAATCGAAACCGAATATTCGGTCGGCTCTTAATGGATATACATGTTTGAAGGTCCCTTGAATACAAAAAAGTGGTTTTCGCGACATAGTCTGTCTGTGTGTTGTGTGTGTGTGTGTGTGTGATCAATTTTAAGAATGAAGGAATTGAACTATGAGACTGAAATGTTATATTTAAGTTAAACACCCCAATGGGACTTGACAAGAAGCTTTTAATCAAAATCGGCCAAAGAGTACTAGTACTTTACTGATGCCCTTTTTCAGATTTTTTCGATTTTCTCAAAATTCGCTCGAACGATTTTGTTTAAAATTCAAAAATCAATTATTTTTTAGATGTTCATTCAAATGTATATCTCTCATTTTGTGATTGAAAAACTCTGAAGACCACTTTACTCTTAGCTCGGAAAGATAGGAGAAATGGTTGCCATGGTAACAAAATATAAATATTTTGCCATACTTATAAATTTTACATCTGAAATTCAAATGTTCCGTACTGTCGGATTCCTAAACTTACATGTCGACACAAAAAAAAAATCTGATGTGACTGTCACACAGCTCACAACTTTCGATTACCGAATCTTATCTTTCCTCTGAAGTAGGCCTACCTGAGTAAGAGTGTACTTCAAACAATTTTCAGGGCAAAATGAGAATATATATTTTAGAGCATTTAAAAAATAATTGATTTATGAATTTTAATTTAAAATCGCTGGAGCGATTATATGAGATAAGAGAAAGTAAAAAATCATAATATTGATATAATTATTTTAACAAATACAATCATAATTTAATAAGTGAGGGGTTGTATATACGAATCTCTTTCAAAAAAATCTAGTTAGTATTAGCAATTGTTTGAAATGAGTTGTCTGGGGCACATGATTAAAAAAAAGGCTATGGTCCGCCGTAGGGGGGCTAAATACGAAGCCCATTCATGGCGAATTGCGCTGCTAGCTCTATTTAAACTCTAGAAAGAATTGTTGCCAAAAAAAAAAAAATTTAGAAAATTTATAGCTCTATATAAATATTTTATTAATTATCTTATTGTCAATGTCAAAAAGTTGAGCATATTAGAAATAAAAAAGAGGGATGTGTGTGTGTGTGTGTAGTGTGTGCCCCCCTGGACGGGGGCATTTTTAAAGTAGTCGTGTGAGAGTCCCCAGCTCACAGCTCGGCCATTTCTCAAACACTTTTGACAAATTAGCGAGTTGGAAAGACACTTGGGCTTCTCTCTCTTGCAAAAGGAAAGGATGATGACGACACCACACACACACACACAGATATAGCCATTAGAGAGAGAGAGAGAGAGTACCAACTGAGCTTAAAGGTAGTATCTCTTCGACTTAAAGTGGATTTTACGCCCGATTAGATTGCTTCCCATTTAGAAAGGAGGAGGGGAGGGGAGGGTAACGTCAACAGCCGCCCCTCAATTTTGAAATTTTTCATGTCAAGTTGGATAATGTCAGAGAAAGAAAGCAAGCTTATTAATAAATAAAGTCAACCTCATTGAAAAATGACAAATTATATTATCATTTTTTTTTTTAATAAAAAGATCTTCATTATCTGGGGAAAGAATAATCTATATATATAATTCGCTAATATGTCCGTCTGTTTGTCTGTCTGTCCGACCTATTTAAGAACCTTCCAGTTGGAATTATGAAATGAAATTTTATAGGCATAAAGAGGATCTTCTCGGGATTACAGGAAAATTTTTTCATCCCGAAATTTCTAAATTTTAGAAGTTATAATTCTTAAAGTTACGATTTCTCCATAGGAAAAGTATAGAGAAATATTTATGTATTCTTTTGCATTTATTGTATTCCATGTATGTAAACAAATCTCAAGCAGGCACTGGATGGGAATGGAATAAAGCCAGTTGAGGGGGGTTCAGAAGGGCGTCTGAGGCTAGTTCTTGATAAAAAATGATTTCATATATTATTGATGAAGAGTTAAATAGATTCTGAAATTTGAAATTTATTTTTTACTTTTCGTAGAAACAACGTTATATT
>JAKCPI010019497.1:0-22369 GCA_023213315.1 Euborellia annulipes
ATAAAAGGTAAATCCTATTTTGCCTTTCTCTTACCTCTATATATGTTAATATACAGTATAGAGAGAAATAGTGGATTATGTCGAGATTTTGATGGATGACCGAAACAAGATTTTCAACTGGAACTGAATTTCGGCGGCGAAACTGTAACCAAAACTTGTATTTCCCATACAAGATTCATATCGCACCAACTTTTTTTTTTCTATTTTCCCTAACGCCTGCAGAAAAATTTTATTTGGGCCGGCCGAAAAGTTTCAGCTGGTGTTTAGCAAAACCGAAACCAGGATTTTTGGCCAAACTGGCGAAATCGGAAACCAAAATGTTCGTTCGGCTCTTAATGGATATACATGTTTGAAAGATCACATGAATACAAAAAAGTTTTCGCGACATAGTCGCAATACT
Source organism: Euborellia annulipes (assembly GCA_023213315.1). Taxonomy (NCBI): domain Eukaryota; kingdom Metazoa; phylum Arthropoda; class Insecta; order Dermaptera; family Anisolabididae; genus Euborellia; species Euborellia annulipes. Next base: position 401 of record JAKCPI010019497.1, read on the forward strand.
ATTGTGTTGTGTGTGTGTGTGTGTGTGAGTGTTTTAGAATGAAGGAATTGAACTATGAGACTGAAATGTTATATTTAAGTTAAACACCCAATGGGACTTGACACGAAGCTTTTAATCAAAATCGGCCAAAGAGTACTAGTACTTTACTGATGCCCTTTTTCAGATTTTTCGATTTTCTCGAAATTCGCTCGAACGATTTTGTTTAAAATTCACGTGTCAATTATTTTTTAGATGACTTTTCAAATGTATATTCTTATTTTGTGATTGAAAACTTCACGAAGATTACTTTTACTCTTGAGGAAAGATAGGAGAAATGGTTGCCATGGTAACAAAACCTCAAATATTTTGCCATACTTATAAATTTTACATCTGGAATTCAAATGTTCCGTACTGTCGTGAAACTAAATACATGTCACGACCCACAAAATCTGGCGTGACTGTCACACAGCACACAACTTTTCGATTACCGAATAAATACTTCATCATTTTCCTCTGAAAAAGTAAGAAGCCTAGCCTAGAGGTAATGAAAAGTGGTTAACTACAAAACTAATTTTAAGGGGCAAAAATTGAGATAAGAGAAAGTAAAAATCATAATATTGATATTATTTTAAAAAAATGATATAATTTAATAAGTGAGGGGTTGTATATACGAATCCCTAAAAAAATCTGTTATATTAATTGTTTGGAATGAGTAGTATGCGGCACTCATGATTTAAAAGGCTATGGTCCGCCGTAGAGGGGCTAAATGCAAAACCCATTCATGGCGGAATTAGGCTGCTAGTTCTATTTAAAATAAAGAAAGAATTTGATGCTTAAAAAAAAAGAATTTGAAAATTTACCAGCCATATATAAATATTTTATTTATTATCATTGTCAATGTCAAAAAGTTGAGCATATTAGAAATAAAAAGAGGGATGTGTGTGTGTGTGTGTGTGTGTGTGCCCCCTGGACGGGGGGCGTTTTAAGTAGTCGTGTGACATTCAGCTCTCACAGCTCGGCCATTTCTCAAACACTTTTGACAAATTAGCGAGTTGGGCGACACTTGGGCTTCTCTCTCTCTTGCAAAAAGGAAAAGGATGATGACGACACACACACACACACACACAGATATAGCCATTAGAGAGAGAGAGAGAGAGAGGGAGTCACCAACTGAGCTTGAAGGAGCATCTCTTCGACTTAAAGAGTTTTTACGCCCGATTAGATTGATCCCATTTAGAAAGGAGGGGAGGGGAGGGTAGCGTCAATGGCCGCCCCTCGAATTTTTGAAATTTTCATGTCAAGTTGGATAATGTCAGAGAAAGAAAGCAAGCTTATTAATAAATAAAGTCAACCTCGTGAAAAATGACAAATTATATTATCATTTTTTTAAATAAAAAAGATCATCATTATCTGGGGGAAAGAATAATCTTATATATATAATTCGCGAATGTCCGTCTGTTTGTCTGTCTGTCACGCCCTATTTAGGTAGCTTCAAGTTGGAATTTTGAAATGAAATTTTATAGGCATTTAGAGGATCTTCTCGGGATTACAGGAAAATTTTTTCAAAAGTCCAGAAATTTCTATAATTTTAGAGTTATTAATTCTTAAAGTTACGATTTCTCCATAGGAAATGTATTTAGAAATATTTATGTATTCTTTGCATTTGTGTATTCCATGTATGTAAACAAATCCTCAAGCAGGCACTGGATGGAATGGAATAAAGCCAGCTGAGGGGGGTCCAGGGGCATCCGGGGCTAGTTCTTGATAAAAAATGATTTCATATATTATTGATGAAGAGTTAAATAGATCCTGAAATTTGAAATTTATTTTTTAATTTTCGTAGAAACAACGTTATATTATAATGTCATATGTAATGGATTATAAGAAAAGAAAATTTTGTTAAATTCAGAATTATCTGGGATTATCGAAATTCCATCTCGTTGCAGGATATCTTCTCCCAACTCAATTATTCGACCATCAAAAACAATTTTTAATACGGGACTCGTAGCTCAATTACTCACCAATTCGAAATTTTGTACCCCAAGTTTCCGATTTAAATGAAATTTCTTTTACAAAAATTAAAGCGATTGTTACTGATCACGAAAAGTAAGTTTGAATTATTAAATCATGCTAGTGAAGGTATAAAGGAATTAAGGGAAAAGGAAAGATTATATATAAACAATAATATTCATCATAAGTCTTTTATAATCAATATATCTTTAGAGCCACTATTTTCATTATATATTTGTTATGCCACTCTTTTTTATAGTATTAAGAAAGAAAATTTTTTCAGTCAATTGTAAAAAGGAAAGGTGGAAAGCACCAAAGTTCACCTTCCCCAAGACATGTTTTTGGAAGAGTTGAAAGTGGGGTCTGTAAACCCCTGACTTTCATTCCCCGACGGTGTGTTGTGCCATTGCGACTTGCCAAATTATTCAATATATTTAATATATTCAAAATCAATACATATTTTTTCTTTATTAAAATAATATAGTAAATCCTGACTAAACAGAAATTGAACACTTCCGTTGTTCAAACAAAGTCGCAATCCACAGCATCCCCACTGGGAAAGAGAGCTGGACGTGCTGTCTTTCCCCACTCCTGTGACCTTGCGAAAGCAAAAACACGAATGAGTGGAAACGACTCTTTTTGAATCAGAGAATATTTGACTTTCACCCTGTACACATTAATTCACCCTTTCGGCCCAACCTGTATCCAAATTAATAATAGTTAATAAATTGTTTATTGTTTCTTTCAAATCTAAATAATTAATTTTCTCCTCACTCAACCCTCAACCCATCCACAACATTGGCGATCCATAGCAAAATAAATAAGAATTAATATTTGGCTCTAGATCGTCCACCATGAACCAATATAAACAAAAGGTCACACGACGATACAAGTCAAAAGTATTATATATTTAATATAACTGAATATTTTAATACAATATATTTTTATGAATGGATTACTCAGGTAACAGCTTTTTCCTTCTCTTTTTTTTCCCACAAACCATTTTGGTTATTTTTCAACCGAATCAATCATATCCTGTTTTCTTTAGTCTTAGGGGGGTTCATTATTCACGGATGTCAGTGGCGCGAACCCCACGAGAGCACTTTCCATCTTTTTGACATTGCCAGACAACAATAAACCCATTCCGAGACCAGCCAGGTTTTTCCAAACCTTTTTTTCAATGAGAAAACTTTACATCTCGCCATCGAAAAGAATTTTTTTTTATTTCCTCCCCATTCCCCTTTTCTCTCTCCCCCTCAGGGGTGGCGAATTATTAAAAAAAAAAAAAAACCGCCGCCACCTCCTTTTTACTTGATCTTTATAAAAGGTGTAATTATTAAATTAAAACTCTAAAATCACTCGGGCATTTAGACTTAAAAAATTGTTTTTAATACTTCTTATTTTTTTATTTTTTTTTTTTATTAAATAAAAAAAAAGGGAAAACTTGAAAAGTTCTCTAAAGAGTGTTAAATAAAAGTTGGATGAGGGAAAAATTTTTATCCTACACAAAGATTGATTAAAAAAAAAAAAAATCGAATACATGAATAGACTATTTTTTGAAATTAGAAGTCAACCTATATATCTACACTTGGTCTAGAAATGATTTAATCCTATTCATATTTTCACCTACCTACCGGAGAAAACTGAGAGGCCTTTCTTAAATTTTTACTTTCTCTTATCCTATTTATTCTCATTTGAACTTTTTTTGGTCTGTCAGTTCAATGGACTTCGTAAGTTAGCGATTAATTAAGAATTTCGGAGCTGAGTCTTTTATGCTTAGAAAACAACACGAGATTCATAATGCCTTCAATACATAATTGATCCGTCCCAGGTTACATACAGTACGGTGCTTTGAAGATAAAGTTGTTTCACTAAATAATGTAACTTTTGACCAAAACTCAGATTGTCTATAGAAATTTTTACACTGATCTTTTTAATTCTAAAAAAAAACGCTTGTGTACATGTGGGCATGGTGATGAATAATCGGAATTTCTTGAATTTTTCAATTAGTTCACCCTAAGGAAGCGTCATCTTAAATTTTATTACAACGAGTAAAAATAAAAAATTAGGGAATAACTTTTTGAAATGTCGAATTTGTGAGGGAGAAAGAGTTTTTATTTTTCATTTTAGAGTTTGATTAATATGTTTTTTTAAATGTAGAACCAATGCTGGGAGATTTGTGAACCGCTGATGAAGGGGGGGGCGCCTACCCCTAATTTGATATAGCCTAAAACCACCCCCGGAAAATTCTCTTCTCAGTAAAAAAACTCCATGAAAATCGGTCCAGTAATTTCGGAGTCTATGCGTTATAAACAGACAGACAAAAGACAGATTTTGTTTTTATATAATAGTATAGAATACATGAATTCATGCACTTGGCATCCAATTATACCATATTTAACAAAAATATTGAAAAATTTTCACAGAACCACAATTAAAAAAATTTTGTTTTTATCTCACTATTTTATGTTTATTTGAGAAACCTCATAAGTCAAAGAAATTTTAAATTCAATATAAATTCATGTATATGTGATCCAGGGTAATTGAAGAATATTGACAGAGTATTTGATAGAGTAAAAAAGAATCAGACTGAAAAATGTCCATCTTTTGTGTGACTTATAGGGTTTCTCAAATAAATAAATAAATTCAATAAAGATCTCACCCTCCCTCAGTTTAGAAAAGGCGCCTCGTCATTGTGCCCGATGTAAATCTTTTTTTTTCCAAAAACTGGCTTAAGGGGATTCAGGAGCGAGGTCTAAACGTACTTTAAAAAAAACTAGGCTATTATAAGGAATTTTTCAATTCTGTTTTTTTTTTTAATGAATTAAATTCATAAGAGATTATTGGGACATTGAGCGATAATTTTTTTAATGACTTAGTAAAAAATTATCGTAATTATTTTTTGTTATAGAGCAAATACAAAAATCTGGTGTGACGCGACAGCACACAACTTTCTCTTACCTTCGGTAATCGAAAGTTGTGTACTGTGCTTGTCACACCAGATTTTTTGGGTCGACATGTATTTAGTTTCCGGCAGTAGGGAATATTTGAATTTAAGATGTAAAATTTATAAGTATGGGAAAATATTTATATTTTGTTACCATGGCAACCACTTCTCCTATCTTTCCTATGAAGCACAAGAGTAAAGTGTGCTTCAAACAATTTTGAGGGCAAAACGAGAATATACATTTGAAAGAGCATCTAAAAAATAATTGATTTTGAATTTTAATCAAAATCGTTAGAGCGAATTTTGAGAAAATCGAAAAAAACTGAAAAAGTACATCAGTAAAGTACTAGTACTCTTTGGCCAATTTTGATTAAAAGCTTATTTTTCCGGTCCCGGGGGCTGTTTAACTTAAATATAAAATTTCAGCCTCCTAGCTCAATTCCTTTCATGCTTAAAATTGAACACACACCCATACACCCACACACACACCCCCCCCCCCCCCCCCCCCCCCCCCCCCCCCCCCCCCCCCCCCCCCCCCCCCCCCCCCCCCCCCCCCCCCCCCCCCCCCCCACAGACAGACCATGTCGCGAAAACCACTTTTTTGGATTCAGGGGACCTCAAAACGTGAAGATCCATCAAAATCTCGACATCGAATTTTTGACATGAATCCAATACTTTCTCTCTATATATATATTACATATATACATAGGTAAGAGAAAGTAAAAATTAGGCTATTATAAGGAATTTTCAATGCGGTCTTTTTTTTAATGAATTAAATTCATAAGAGATTATTGGGACCTTGAGCTATAATTTTTTAATGACTTATTAAAAAATTATTTTAATTAATTTTTTTGTTATCAAGCAAATACAAAAAAACAATCTGTCCCAATAATTTAATCTTTTTTAAATTTAAAAATGAATTTATTTTTATTATTAATCACATATTAATTAAGAAATTTTTAAAATAAGCTTAGATGATTTATTTAAAAATCAACTGTCAAATTAGTTCAGCATTCTTGCAATAGATGGCAGGCTAGTCTAACAGACGATATAGTATTAGCCTATATCTGGCCTATATTTATATATTTTTATGCTTTTATAAAAGATACATAATATATAATAACATTTATAAAGTATTTATTGTTAAAAGATCAATGAAAATCAACCAAATGCATTAAATATTATTAGCTACCATTCTGACATCTCTTGGCAATTTTTTGAATTACTTGATTTTTTGGGCATACTTTTATGACACACTACGCCATCTTATCGGGAAAAACATGCGTAACCACTTCGCTCCCGTTGCCCCTTAACTATAAAGAGGCCAGCATATTAAAATTTCAAACACAATTACAAATTTATTTTATTTTTTATTTGCTTTAAAAAATTAATTTCACATAACCTTGTTTATTATTCGCATCCAAAAATGAGTAATAAAAATACGGAAGGAGAGAGCATTATGATAATACTTGTCAGGAATCTTTAATGAATATAAAATTTAGTACAGCAGCTTGTTAATTTTTTATAGCCCCTAGACTCGGGGGGTCGTAATACTTCATGCAAGTTGAATGAAGCAATTTATTCTAAAAATTGCAATGATTTTTCATCTCTAATAACGTTCTTTCTCGCTAAGGTCGTTGGCCTAGAAATTTTACAAAATTCTTTTATATATTTTCTTATTATGTAAAAATGAAGAAAAAAAAAACGGCTAGTACATTTTTTTTATTTATTCAGCCCATCACTAATGTTTCGATTTGAACTATCATCAGACTTGGGAGTCGGTCATAAATTATTATTTTTATTTTGCATTTTCCACTTAACCATCCATTCCCTTGTTACATTTTTATTATGAAATTCTATTATTATACACGAGACATTGCATATTGCTGTTTTATATAAATTGCAATCTTTTAGAGGAAGCGCGCCAATTATGAACTGGTCCTATAATATGGACCACCGGTTTTTCTCAAAGAACGTTCGTTCTGTCAAGTCGAGGGTCATCGCATACTATCCCTCCAACAGCCCAGTCCACCACCTCTTAATTCCAATTGCCCCCATGCACCTGACTATTCTCGGGAGACATTTTTCTTTTTCATCAACTCGCAATGTAATTTTTTACATAAATATGTAAACTCAAAACTTCAACAAATATCACTCGATGTGAAAGTAATTAAACCAAGGGAAAGGTGAATTATTTTACAATTATTGATATTAAGTTGAAACATCGTAAAGTTATTACATTTAAAAAAATGTTTACCTCGAAATAAATGAGCAATATGGCCCCCCGGAATGTTTTAAATATGGGCCAGTAGTCAGGTCAATGATAGGCACGAAAATAAATCAATGAAAGTATCCCGGAAGAAAGATCTCAAAAAATCTGGTGTGACTAGTCGCACAGCATACAACTTTCTCTTATCTTTGGTAATTGAAGAAAACTGAAAAAAGTACATCAGTAAAGTACTAGTACTTTTTGGCCGATTCTGTTTAAACGGTTACGTTTAGGGAGGGGGGGGTCCTCACTAAATAATTAAATATCACCCTCCTTTCCTCCTTCATTCCTTTTTTAACATTGTCCATATGTGGAAACCATATGGCCCACATTATGTTCACTTTAAAAAAGTACATAAATAATAATAATATTTTTTTAAAAAAAGTTATATGAGAGAGAAGGGTTTTTTTTTTTTTTTTGAATTTCATTAATGTTAAGTTATTTAATACCAGATAATTATAGAACTGTTAAAATTGATAATGCTGATTAAATTTTAAAATCTGGAGTTTTATTTGGGAAAACTCTTATGCTGGTTCTTATATGGCGGGAGCACTTCCTCTACTATTTCAAAAGTGTGAAAGATTTTGAAGTCACAGGATATTAACCTTTTTCTTTGCTAAATAATCTGAGGCTTATTAAATTAAGTGTCGGTCTGAGAATTAAAGCTTTCACAGTTTTTATTATTAAATAAAAATACTTTTGACGTGACAACGTCTTACAAATCATGTTAGAGGGGCATGCACGAAAAAGTTTATCAGCTTGAATAACTCCTCTGTCTTAAGAGATATAATTATGGGGAATATATGGTTAGAAAGAATGAGTTTTCAGCTAAAGATTTCACCATTTATTTTTTTCCTATCATTTAATTTTACCGCGCTGCGGTAAATTCTAATTTGAAATTTTAAACCCCTGTAGATTCCGAACGGCTAATCTGATCAGACTAAATGAGATGTCATTTGGTGCAGAAAGAAAACCTCTAATGGAATAAATAAAAAAATCCCGAGCAATTAACTCCAAAATTGGTTTTTTTCTCGAAAAACCTCATTTTTTAGGCAAAAAAATATCGGAAAATAGCCCTACTTGTGCAACGGATAGCTACTTGACCATAAAAGCTACATTAAATCTAAATATAGTTTTAGAAAGAGTGGTTCAATACCCCGGGGTGTTTTTTTCTTTTTTTTGATATGACGTCATTTTACCGCATGAGAGCACTCGGCGGGATTTCGTTTTTCGAAAATTTAAACCCCTGTAGATTCCGAACGGCTAATCAGATCTGACTAAATAAGATGTCATTTAGTGCAGAAAGATAACCTCTAATAGAATAAATAAAAAAATCCCGAGTAATTAACTCCAAAATTAGTTTTTTCTCGAAAAACCTCATTTTTTAGGCAAAAAAAATATCGGAAAATAGCCCTACTTGTGCAACGCATAGCGACTTGACCATAAAAGCTACATTAAATCTAAATATAGTTTTAGAAAGAGTGGTTCAATACCCCGGGGTGTTTTTTTCTTTTTTTTGATATGACGTCATTTTACCGCATGAGAGCACTCGGCGGGATTTCGTTTTTCGGAATTTTAAACCCCTGTAGATTCCGAACGGCTAATCAGATCTGACTAAATGAGATGTCATTTAGTGCAGAAAGATAACCTCTAATAGAATAAATAAAAGAATCCCGAGTAATTAACTCCAAAATTAGTTTTTTTCTCGAAAAACCTCATTTTTTAGGCAAAAAATATCGGAAAATAGCCCTTCTTGTGCAACGCATAGCGACTTGACCATAAAAGCTACATTAAATCTAAATATAGTTTTAGAAAGAGTGGTTAAATACCCCGGGGTGTTTTTCTCTTTTTTTGATATGACGTCATTTTACCGCATGAGAGCACTCGGCGGGATTTCGTTTTTCGGAATTTTAAACCCCTGTAGATTCCGAACGGCTAATCAGATCTGACTAAATGAGATGTCATTTAGTGCAGAAAGATAACCTCTAATAGAATAAATAAAAGAATCCCGAGTAATTAACGCTAAAATTAGTTTTTTTCTCGAAAAACCTCATTTTTTAAGCATAAGTCGCCCTTAATGGATAAAAAAAAGCCACCTCTGTCATATATTGTTTCAATGAAAATGTTTGAACATGTTTATTTATGAAAACAAACTACTAGTAAAAAACAAAAACAATACTTTCTCTCTTTATATTTCAACATAGGTAAGAGAAAAAAAAATTTTTTTGAAGTCAAGCAAAAGACGTTGTCACGTTAAAAAGCCACCGGCTGTGTAGAAGACACAGCCAACACCTATTTTTACTTGCTAAACTCTGGTTTATTTGAATAAGATACAACGTTTTGCCCACTCGTTCTGTATATTCATGCAAACTCCACATTTACGTTATAAAAAAGGTTATGATATGCAAATAATTTTTATTGTTTACATTTTTAAACTGATTTTTGAGATATAAATGTGTTAAGTCTTGTTGCGTCGGCTTTTTCTTAACCCAAGTGACGTCATTGCGCAAGAACATCCAAATTTGTTGACCTAGCTCAACCAGAGAGTGGATGCAGCGTTTCGTAACGCAATATAACTATTTTCTACACAAGTTTCACTTCAAAAATATCTTTTTAAAGCAACTCTTTGGAGTAGGATGATAGATTAATTTAACTTTGAATTCCCGCTTGTGACATTCTGCTATATAAAGAAGAGATTCAAATAAAAAATGATTTAACTAATTTTTTTTCCATCCCTTCCGATTGATTTAATTATTCGTTGGCTATATTATCTTCATTTATTTCTGCCAACAAAAGCCTAAGTAATTATTTCACGTTTATTTGCCAAATGGCGAATGTTCATTGGCCAAATCATTTATTTGCTATACAGACGCCCTCAAAATTAAATCCTCCATTAATATGTAATATATAAATGGATATACTGTAGATCAAAACCACCCCTGGCTGTGATTAAAATAAAAAAAATCACAATGTTTATATTTTTATTTAAATATCGAATTCATCTATCTCACTAAAGGTTCTATATCCAATTTGATAAGTGATCGTATAAATTGCCGAATGGATTCTAATTTATTTAAAGATTTTTTTTTTGAAAAATATTTTTATTAACGATATAAATTTTTTGTATCTTATCTTAAGGTTCAAATGGCTATTTGCTCTACAAATGGTTCTTCCGATATATATTATAAATATAATATATAAGCAAAGAAAGAATAAATTATTATTAAATTGATTTTAGATATATTCATGGATGTGTCTTTTTAATACATTCAAAGGCCCTAGGGGTATAAGAATGGTGAAAATGCCCTTGGAACATATTTCAATGATACACAGGGGATTTGTAGGTACTAATAAAATAAAAAGATGCTGAAAGTTTCAGATCGCTATCTCAAATGGTTTTTGAGAAAAACCAAAATATGCTAAAATCCGAAAAACATTTTTTTCTCAGGAACGGCTGAATCGATTCATTTGAATTTTTGATATGTTTTGGGGGCTGATGGTACCTTCTAGGGAAAAAATCAAGACCTATATCAGATCATGACATCCTTGAAAAAAATGGCGTTTTTTGTTTAATTTTAATTTTTAACCATGATACAATTTTGGCACAAAAATGAAACAATTTTTTTGAAATCCTCATTCAATTTCCTGTAAGTTCATAAGTTCATAAATTCATAAAAAAAGGTACGCCATAGTAGAAAAAAATAAAAACCATTTATTACTCAAATATTGACTTTATATGTTTTGTGCTTTAATCTTGTTTTTTATTGCTTAAGCTTACACATATATTTTCATTTTATTCAAAATCTCCCCCCCCCCGAAATTTCCCAAACACATATACATATATAGCGATATTCAGACATCAGAGCAACAAATTTCTTCGCAGGATGGAAAACTTTGGTTCCGCAAGGAAAAATGTTCCGCAAAAAATTTCGTGTGAAAAAAAAATTTAGTTTCTTAAAAAAAAAATTTTTAGCAGAAAAATTTTTGAGTTCAGGCCCCCCCCCCTAAAAAAATTTCTATATACGCCCCTGAAATTACTATCCAATATGTAAAAGACCATACTAACATACTTAAAGCTCAAGTACACTCTCGCCATATTAATAACAAAGTGTATAGATGTTTTATTAAATATAAAAAAAAATGCTAATGGACCTAAAGGCGTATTAAGACATAGCTGTGAGTGTGCGAATGGTCTTAGAACAATTGGATGTTGCTCTCATGTTGCTGCCATTGTTTATTATTTGTCATAAGGAAAATATTTGACAAAAATTCTGAGGCCCGCTGAAACATTGAGCAAATTATTTGATAAAGACAACGTTTCACCTGTGATTGAAGAAGACAGTGACGAAGACTGATTAAACGTGATTCTGCATTTTTTATTGTTGAAAGATTTATCTTTTTGATATTAGTTTTTATTTTTATTATTCATTAATCAAAAACTGTTTTTATCTTATAGCATTATAGTTAATGATTATAGATATTTAAAAATTTTAACTTTTGATTTAGGCAAAAAATTTTGATATTATGAATATAAACTGGTTATTTTGAATAAAATGAAAATATATGTGTAAGCTTAAGCAATAAAAAACAAGATTAAAGCACAAAACATATAAAGTCAATATTTGAGTAATAAATGGTTTTTATTTTTTTCTACTATGGCGTACCTTTTTTTATGAATTTATGAACTTATGAACTTACAGGAAATTGAATGAGGATTTCAAAAAAATTGTTTCATTTTTGTGCCAAAATTGTATCATGGTTAAAAATTAAAATTAAACAAAAAACGCCATTTTTTTCAAGGATGTCATGATCTGATATAGGTCTTGATTTTTTCCCTAGAAGGTACCATCAGCCCCCAAAACATATCAAAAATTCAAATGAATCGATTCAGCCGTTCCTGAGAAAAAAATGTTTTTCGGATTTTAGCATATTTTGGTTTTTCTCAAAAACCATTTGAGATAGCGATCTGAAACTTTCAGCATCTTTCTATTTTATTAGTACCTACAAATCCCCTGTGTATCATTGAAATATGTTCCAAGGGCATTTTCACCATTCTTATACCCCTAGGGCCTTTATCATAATAATGAGAAGTGGGAAAAGTAATTCAATAAAAGAAGCAATAATAATTTTTTCTCTCAAATGGAAAAGAAAAAAAATTTGAAAAATAGAAAATATTACTTATTCATTGTGATGAATTAAAGGTTTCGTAAATAACAGGGGTGGCCAAGCTCCTTGATAGTCCGAGCCATTTTTTCACAATTTGCAATTAAATTCGGATTTAAAAAGTATGCAAAAAAAGGTATTAAAAAATTTTTTTTAAGCGAAATTTTTGCCAGCCTGCGGGAAATATTTTAACCCTCTCGTGGAAATCATTTTACCTTTTTTTTTTTAGCAAAACTAAATTTTTTTGCAAAACGAGATTTTTTCTCACAGCGGAAAATTAACATATATCGAGAGCCACAAATAGTCTTTCAAAGAGCCGCAAGTGACTCGCGATCCGCAGTTTGGCCACTCCTGGTAAATAAAAAGAAAAGACTTCTCAATTTAGAATTTTTTAAAACTCCCTAAAAAAATTAAAATTGCTATTATTTCCAAGCATATGCGCTCTCATAATTTTTGGTAGAGCAGTTGTTCATTAGTAGTAGGGGCCCTCGGGCTTGGTGTAGTTGGTAGCGTGCTTGCCTTGTATACCATGGTTCGGATCCCAGGTACTCCGATGATTTTATTTAAGCCATTTGGATACCAAATGGCCTAATTTGCCGAAAAGACTGTGTTTATGTATGTGTGAATTGGGAAATTTTGCCTTCGGCGAGCATTTGCAAAATTTTAAAGTTTTAAATTTCCCTCTCTGACTCCACCTCCTCTGTCTCTGGCCAATCAGCGAGAGAGAGAGAGAGAGATACAGGCACATAAAACGGAAGTGGCTAGTGCTTTGTATATAAAAAGTAATAATGATATTACATCTCTTTTCTTCTCCTTTTCTATCTTCTTATCTTCTCTATTATTTTAAATGAAATAAATAGTCGTAAGTGCGAACAACTTTGCTCAAATGCTGAAGTTTAATTTAAAATTTACAGTTTTCATCTAAATTATCAATTTTTTATTAATATCTCATTATAAATACACATATATAGGCCCATATATTATATTAGTTAGCTTTCAATTTTATAAAAATGTATTATGAAAATATATCTTCACATAAGGAGTGTGATCTGATGACGCGTTTGCGCTTCGCTTCTGATTGGTCAAAAGTTATGGCGCTACCTTGTCTCTATTAACGTTGGGCGCATGGCTCGTTTAATAAATAATTTTAAATGAATAAAAATTGAGAGGTGTTCCAAAAAATTTTTTTTTTTAGCCTTTTGATTAATTTTTTATAAAGAGGGATTATTTCCTCTCTTTCGCTTTTATTCTGCCTCTGGCCAACTTCTCGCTTTTATCTTATCACTTTCCATCTGACCAAAATGTTTTTTTTTTTCCTAAAAATAATATATATTTATTTAGAGAAATTTTTACCCCTTGAAAATCCCTAGAGATATTTTTGTCATCAAATTAGATCAGCACACAAAAATCAAGCCGCTGGTTATTTTATATTATTATATATACCTTTTATCCTCGCACAAATACAAAGGGAAACTTGCTACTTTTCTTCGTGAGAGGCAATGCTTAAAAGTAATATTTTTCTCGTGGGTGGTTCGGAAAAAAAAAACTCGCTTCCCAATGTTTGTTAGTAAAACTTTGACGACTTTGTTACTCGCATTTAAAGAGGTTTTGTCTGTTATTTTAAATTATCACAACTTTTAAAAAAATATACATATTAAAGAATAAAAAAAAAAATGTAAAGCCTTTCAAATAGGATAAATAAATAATTTTCTTTCAGCGGGTTTTATTTTTTTTATTCCACAATCACCTCGCGATGAAAAAGAAATGAACTTTTTGATCTTGGGCGAAAAAAAATTTTAATCAAAGCATTTGTTGAGTGACTTTTTTATATATTTTATCCAAAAGAAGAAATGATAAACGTTAAAACAAAATGCTAATTTAAATACTGACGAGTTCTAAACTTGGAGAGGGGCATTAGGGTTTATAATTATTATTTGAAATTCTTAGCGAGATCCCCGTTTATTTACCCGAGGTGCTTTCGTGCACGAAGACACACACCTCAAACCCTCTGGTCGTAGCCATCTACCGGCACCCCGTGAAGGTACATTATTTCCTATCTCTAACTCCTCCTCCTGCTTTTGTATCTAACTAGTGAACTAATTCTTATTTCTGGTTCCAACCGGCTCCTTTTATCCAACCTCTTTTATTCTAGGGAGGATGTCCTAGTTTGAGGCAGCACCGGCGTGTAGCCTACTCATTTCGAAGAATGCATCATTGAGAGGGAACTTTCTTTACGTCCCCGTTTTTTTTTTCTTTAGCCCTTTTCGGCTACAGAGGCCATTTAGGGGTTATTTCTTTATTTGTATAATTTTTAATTACAAGTACCGATGGATACCTGGGGACGTTCCACACGCTGATTGCTCGGGGTCACCAATCCCTTCACCAATTATACTTTCGCCGCGGTCGGCATCACTTAACCGCAACGATTGTGGTGACTGTTGCTCTTCTCCGTTTCCAGCCCCCCCCCCGACTTTACGTCCCTTCCACAGGACGGAATGTGACAGCAACTCCCTCTCCTTGTGGAGTTGCCTGAGGGACTATTGTGGTGAGATCCAATATTCCAATCCAGTACCTGCTTGAAGATTTGTTTACATTATATAAATATTTTTATTTAATGAAAAAGTCCCACAAGCCCAGAATTTGAATGGGGAATTCCTTTGTAGAAGCCGACACCCTAGCCCGCTACACCAGCGGGTTTATAGAACTCGCATCTTCCTATGGGTTTTAAAACTCAATAAGAATGTTTGGCTCAACATTCTATTAATTCAAAATTTTTACTCTTTTAAAATTTTAAGACTTGCCTCAATATAGTAATGAATCTTTTTAATTTTAATAATTTAATAATCTTAATGCCCACGGGGCTTGGAGTAGTCGGTAGCGTGCTTACCTTCTATACCGAACGTCGCGGGTTCGGACCCCAGGTAGTCCGATAATTTTATTTAAGCCATTTGGATAACAAATGGCTTAAATAAAAATGCCTGGATCTCAAATAATAATATATATTCATATCGATTATCGTCTAAAGTCTTAAATGACCTATGTTGCCGAAAAGACTGTGTGAATGTGTGTGTGAGTGTGAATGAGAAAAAAGTGTGAATGTTTAAAAAAAAATAAATAATCTTAATAATTTTTTTAAATTATTTACTTGTCTTTTTCGGCATTTAGACCTCGACCGTATTTATGACTACAAGTACTTGACTCTTAGGTTTGGTCTCACTCTTCTCCCTCCCCTTTATTTCAATTGATTGGTAACCAGTTTCAGTAGTTCTTATCGTATTTCATTTCTTTCTTAGGCTATTATATTTCATACGGTCACCCTTCTAAGGTTCAGCATCGCAATCCGATTTTTTTCTCGTTAATTATTTGTTCCCAAGTGCACCATACTTCTTTCTTGAAGCATGGGTAATCGATAAGAATACTTAATTTATACTTCAAGTTTAAACGTTTAATTAGAATACAATATATTATTTGTTCTATTAAATTGAATTGTTAAAATAACAAGTTTCCTTTTCCAATTTCTATAAACAAGTTTTATAAGTTTTTTTTTTTTTTGTTCTGTCTACACTGAGATATAGAGTTGGGAAATAAAAATAACCAAAAGCCTTCTGAACAATGGCAGGAAACAAGTCAAACAAATTTATCATTTTTTTTTTTTTTTTAACTAAAAAAATGGCAAAGGGAAAAATTCCTGGTGAAGAGAAGAAAAAGATGTTCTCTATCTAAAATATTTGACTTGTTTTATTTAATTATATTGTTTTTTAAAAACATATATATCTTCTTTATAAAAAATTATTCGGAGTAATTTTTCATTGTATAAAAAAAAACGGACAAGAAAAATATATCCCTTAAAGATCGATAAATGTCATATTTTTTTACTTTCTCTTACCTGTATATATATGTAATATATATATAGAGAGAAAGTATTGGATTCATGTCAAAAATTCGATGTTGAGATTTTGATGGATCTTCACGTTTTGAGGTCCCCTGAATCCAAAAAAGTGGTTTTCGCGACATGGTCTCTCTGTGTGTGTGTGTGTGTGTGTGTGTGTGTTCAATTTTAAGCATGAAGGAATTGAGCTACGAGGTTGAAATTTTATATTTAAGTTAAACACCCCCGGGACCGGAAAAATAAATACGACTTTATTATCAAAATTAACTAATTCAAGCTTACAATTCCGGTTAATCCGAACTTCCCGATAATCCGAATGACCCTCGGTCCCAATTAGTTCGGATTAACGGGACTCTACTGTATTAACGTCTGAAATATTTTATTTTAACTGCCACTCCTGAAAATTTGTTGCAGCCCTAGCATGGGGGTAGCCAGGGAAGGCAGGGGGGGCGTTGCCCCCCCTGGCTCGTCCTAAAAATTAAAAAAAAAATATATATATGTCTATATATTTTTCTCATTGGAAATTTTTTTTTAAACACCCCAATTCACTACATTAATTTAATTTTTTATTTTATTTAAATAAATAATTAATACTCTATGTATATATTAATTGCAAACCCCCCCTCTTTCGACCTAACGAGGGGTTGGCCCCCCCTAACAAGAAGTCTGGCTACGCCCATGAGCCCTAGGCTTCAGCCTATTCAGAAACACGCCCATTTTGTTCGTTAATTTCCCAACCGGAATTAAAAAAACGTCTGCAAAAAAAAAATTCACTTTATTAATAACCTCTCAGATCTCCGTAAAAATTTCTCTTATTTATTTGATAAAGTTTCTATCTAAGCCACTGATAAAATATAATATTTTGTATTAAGAAAGAATAACAAATAACAATTTTTTATTCACCTCGCCTTTGGTTTTTTTTTTTTTTTTATTCTTGTATCAAAATGAGTTAAACTATTATAAAATTTTTGGATTGCGGCCAGTAAGCGTACTTTCTTTCTTATCTCAAACTCTTTTATCTTTTTCTTTGCTGTTGGTTTTGGTCTAATCTGCAGGCAACTGAAAAACATCTCCCCAAAACAGTCGAATTGACATTAAATATTTCATTTCATCAGAGAAGTTAAGGAATCAATGACGTGTCTCAAAGAGTGGGGAGAGGAGGGCCGAAGTGCTGTGGGTCCTGAGAGAAAAAATTAAATTTATTTTCATGAATAGGGGTAGATGGGGTAGCGAGGTAAGATGGGCTAGCAAGCTACTGGTGCTGCGATCAAGCGACAAACGGTGGAAAATAATAGTTCTAGTAAATAAGAAGCTGTTATGAAATTGTCATCCATTTTGAGTGAATAGTTTGTCTTTCGTGAAAGTGCTGTTATTTTTGTCGTAGTTTATTTGCATCGTTCCTGTTTGACGTTCAAATATGTTAAGTTACGTTTGTATATGACTACATCTACACTGTAAAAAAAATTTCGATGATTTTACAATTTTTTTGTTGTAAGCAAATTTCCAAGACCAATAGATACTAAATTTACTATACAGTTGAATTATATTTTTACAAAACTCTTTGCAAAAATCGTTTACAAATGTGTGGTAATTTTACTAATATTTAGCAATTTTCGAGTCCAAATTTGGTAATTTTACTAATATTTAGCAATTTTCGAGTCCAAATGTGTGGTAATTTTACAAATATTTAGCAATTTTACAATCCAAATGTTTGTAATTTTACTAATATTTAGAAAAAGAAAAAAAAATTTACGACTGGACCCATAGGTTATTGACCTTTAGGAGACGTCTCTACCTGAATGGAGTGAAATAAATATTTTTATTTAATGAAAAATTCCTCCAGGATTTGAACACTGACCTTTTTTTGTAGAAGCATGCTGCCTAGTCCATTTGACCATCGAATCACCTGTTAAATAATTATCTATCTCTGCTATTTGGCATTCAAGTATGACCTCATTGTAAACTATTTTTACTAAATAATAAAATAAAAAATAAACTTAAAGTTATCATAATATTATTATTTTTTGTATTATTATAACTTAAATAAATCCTTATAGTGCCAAAAATGTCTTTATTAAAAAAGCTAAAAATCAGTCGAAACAAAGTCGGCCATGTTGGCCGTCGAAGACAGCCTTAAAAGGAAAATTACAATACCCTTGTATTGTAAAATTAGAAACCTTTTTGTAAAATTACAAACCCTTTTCTAAAATTACAAACCGTGTTCTAAAATTACAATGCCGTTGTATTGTAAAATTAGAAATCGTATGGTAAAATTACAATATTTACTCTAATTTTCCAAGAGAATTGTAATTTTAAAATGTTTTTTGGTTGTAAAAATTTTTTGAATGCAAAGATTTGTAAATTTAGTATACAAATGTATGGTAGTTATCATTTACAAGGAAAATTTGTAAATTTACTATACTAAAACATACTAAAATTAAAAATTTTTTTTACAGTGTATGTATTCTAGTGAAAAGTGAAGTTTTTTTGGGTTTGTTTGCATATTTTACGATTGATTAAAAAAATCCCATTCGACAATAGTGATCTTGATATCTTAAAAACGGACAAGAAATTTTTAAGGGGCAAGATGGGGTTTAAGAAAACTGGGAAAATAGATCAGAAAAATAAACAGGAGAAAGCGTGCATTAGTGACCCCGTCTTGCCCCACCCCATGGGGCAAGATGGGCAAGTTTGTGCCAAACGTGATAAAATAAAAAATTTTAAAGTGAAACTTTTATTTGATCCTCTCAAATTTTTTTCGCTCTTCTATCAGCATGTCGCGTTACAAGCCAAATGATTCAAATCTTCAATTACTAAATAAATATTGTTCTCAGTTTTTAACATGCCTCATTGATTTCCCATTTTCTAATTATTAAGTTAAGATTAAAAACGCGATTTTAATATCCTTAATTGAATAATTTTCTGAAAGTTAAACGCCTACGAACCGAAAAAAGTTTCACTTCCATCGTGGTTTTTTTTTTTTTTTTAGGTTATTTGTAAAAAAGTTAATAAAATTGTTTTTTATGCTATTGTAAACCTTAGTAGTGTACATGAGATTTTTTCTGCGACTTGACCACTGTAATTATGAAGCTTATGAACCAAACAAAATAAGCTTCCCCGTCTTGTCCCACGTTCCCCTACTAATTTTATTTATGCAAATACAGCAATGTGATTTTTGATATTCATTTGGTGAATCAAAAAAAATGTTTTAAAAAATTTATCACTTATCGTAATTTCTTTCGAGGAAGTTGAATTTGAAGACCCCCCTACATACTGTATCTAGTCTGAGAAAATAAAAGACGCGCCTATAAAAAAATCATAAGAGGAAAAACTTTTAAATCAAGCAAATAAATAAAAATTTTTAGAACTTGACGAGATGAAAAAAAAAGTTTGAAAAATAAATGAACTTGATAAATAATTTCTTCGATATTCATTTAAATTAAATATTAAAGTGACATGTAAACCGAACGAAGAATGGAATTTATTTAATAAAGAAAACGAGGAAGGACATAATAAAAAATTTAAAAGTCTTAAAAATCTGGCGCTCACTTTCTCTCTTCCTAAATATTTTATTTATTTAGTTTATATTTTTCTTTAAGTACTTTCTTGCCTCCCTCTCTCGTCTTCGTCATATTTTCTGAATCCTCGAGTAACTTTGAGAGGATTATGGCTTATTATTAATATTAATAGAAAATGAAGGAAACGGAGGCAAATAATATAATATTAAGAATTGATCAATTGGTGATATTATAAAAAGAACCGAATTATTTTTACGAACAATTTTATTTAATGATACGAAAAAAATACTAAAGATGCGGGGGCGATTTATTCCCAAGAGAATAATTCGAATCTTTTTCTCATTTCATGACACCTAGCCAGGTGAGGAATCTTTCAATAAAGTGATCCAGAAGAATTCACCCTCCAAATGATTCAGTTTTTATGAATAACTTATATCAGAGTAAAATATTTTTTCTATTAGTGTTAAAAAATTAATATAACTATTTATATTTACTTATTTTTTGAGATTTCGAGGACTTTAACTCCCTCCCTTCATTGTACATATATTTTATGATTTTATAATATTAATTAAAAAAAAAAAAAAAAATTGGTGTGATGGCCCACATCCCACAACATTCTCTTACCTCTAGTAATTGAAATTTGTGTTCTGTGTTTGACACCAAAATTTTTTTATCAACATTTAGAGCAGCGTTTTCCAAACTGTGAGGCGCGCCTCCCTAGGGAGGCGCGGACTAGTCTAAGGGGAGGCGCGAATATTGGCCACCAAGATCAATTTTCCAAATGATTGCTAGTTTTATAAATAAAATAATAAAATAATTTAGATGATTCTGGGAAGGAGTTTTTAATTAAAATATAAATTTAAATTTTTTAGTATTAAAAATTTTTGTTACTTTCTCTTACCTATGTATATATGTAATATATATATAGAGAGAAAGTATTGGATTCATGTCAAAAATTCGATGTCGAGATTTTGATGGATCTTCACGTTTTGAGGTCCCCTGAATCCAAAAAAGTGGTTTTCGCGACATGGTCTGTTTGTGTGTGTGTGGGTGGGTGGGTGGGTGGGTGTGTGTTCAATTTTAAGCATGAAGGAATTGAGCTACGAGGTTGAAATTTTATATTTAAGTTAAACTCCCCCGGGACCGGAAAAATAAGCTTTTAATCAAAATCGGCCAAAGACTACTAGTACTTTACTGATGTACTTTTTCAGTTTTTTTCGATTTTCTTAAAATTTGCTCCAACGATTTTTTTTAAAATTCAAAAATCAATTATTTTTTAGATGCTCTTTCAAATGTATATTCTTATTTTGCAATTGAAATCTTCTGAAGACCACTTTACTCTTGTATTTCATAGGGAAGATAGGAGAAATGGTTGCCATGGTAACAAAATATAAATATTTTCCCATACTTATAAATTTTACATCTGAATTCATATGTTCCGTACTGTCGGGAACTAAATATATGTCGACACAAAAAATCTGGTGTGACAAGCACAGAACACAACTTTCGATTACCGAAGGTAAGAGAAAGTTGTGTGCTGTGCGCCAGTCACACCAGATTTTTTTGTATTATTTTATTAAATTAAATGTGTAGGGGAGAGGGCGTCATACGATTAAATATTTTTAAGGGAGGCGTTAAAACATAAAGTTTGGAAACCCCTGGCCTAAAGTAAGACTCATTATAGAAAATTATACTATGTGTAAAACCCAAAGGCGGATCCAGGGAAGTTTTTCAGGGTTTTAATTTTTTTCTGATTAGACGCGAAGCTCGCCGAAGGCGATAGCATTGTTAATTATTTTATTTATTAGGATTGGATAAGGGGTTGAAAAATTGAAAAAAATGTTTTTTAAATTTATTTTAGCTAAATCGAAGCTAAATAAATAGAAAACATTCCAAAAATAGAGTTGATTATTATTTTATTATATTAAGGGTTGATTAGGGGTGATGAAGAGTTGATTATTTAAGAAAGGCCTTTTAATATTCCAATTCACTTGTTGGCATTCTTTTCCAGCTCTAAATATAGTTAGATTAGAGAAAAAGGTATTTTTTTACTTTTAATAAAAAGGGAATTGATATGCTCATCAATTTATTCCTATACAGATAAGAGAGTCGAGTTTCTCGTTCAGTCGAGTGTGTGGCCGGGCTGCAGGCGCCCGAGCTGCTCTCTAATTCAGTTGTATTTAAAGTGAATCAA
>JAKCPI010019498.1:0-18959 GCA_023213315.1 Euborellia annulipes
TTTATAATCAGTGTTTTGATATTTGCCTTGAATAGACTGGAGATTCTGAGATCTACTCAATTTTCGGGCAGTTAAACCGATAGATTTTTGCCTTCTACAGTATCTATTTAATTTTAGCATATAGTCAGAAACTACTTTTGTTAACTGAATTCTTAAAGCGTAATTTAAACTCACTTTCCATTTGATAATAATTTAAAAATTTAAATTCCATTACATATTTTGATAGAATAGCCTATTTGTTTTTATTGATTGCGCTACATAACTCCGGGGCTTTCGAGAATTTATGCTATTTACCAATAATAATATGTTATTAGAGATCAGTTTAGATTAGTGGGGATATTAAATAAAAAAGTCAAATTAATTCTTTGGGAATTTTGACTCCCACTTGACACAGAACTGTAGAAGAACGAACAAACCAGAACCCTTAACTAGAGAGATATTATTGAAAATCTCCTCAAATAATAATTATTTGTATTTTTTTTGTTCTCAGATTCCTCATTTTCGACTCTGCCGTTTTCTCCCTTCAACGCAAACCATCAAAATCACGGTGAGTTGCTTCATTTGTTTTTATTAATATCATTGAATATTTTTATTACGAAAACGGGAATTTATTTATGCAACTCAGATATATAAAATAATATAGAATTCACAAATAAAATATTATTTTTATACAGATTTTATTATAGCCTACTATTATATAAACAATTCAGGACATGGAGGCTTCACAATTCACAAATTGTTAAAATCTCAAAAGAATATCGATATTTTATACAGCGTATCTTTACATTTCTAATTCCTGGGTGTTATAAGCCTATAAATTTCATAATTAAATACTTGGTATAAGGGGTATTTTATGGCTGGTAGAATCTTGTAACTGAGAATGAAAGTTAGAAGAAAAAATGCAAGCCAGAATTTTTTCTTTAAATGTATATTATATATGTTTATAGCTCCGAGGATGGCTTTAAACCAAAGCCGAAACGTCAGCTAGCTGTTGAAATATATATTTAAAGAAAAAATTCTGGCTGCATTTTTTCTTCTAACTTTCATTCCTGTATTAAATACTTGGTTTGTTTTATTTAGATTCAAGTTCTAGGGGGGGGGGGGGGTTCAAATTATTTCCCAGCCCGAGAGCCTCGACTAAACTCCCTCTGCTTTTAAACACCATGTTTAGTGTACAGGTCACGATTTTTTTTTCTATTTTCACAACATCTATACTTTTTAACATCCCCTGGGTGATCAAATAATTATTGGTGTATGTAAATATTTAAAACGAACCAAAATAAATATACGAATTACATCAAAAAAAGTAAGACAACATCAACTTTTGTCAATCTATCAACTGGAAATAATCCAGCACCATTTTTGAATTCAATCTAAAATATTTGTCAATATTAACCCTAAAAAAATATATTTAAACAAAATCGTTCCATTCATTTTACTAAAAAAAAAAAACCCACAAGAATCAAAATAGGATAGAGTTTGGACCCATTCAACTTTTGAAATGTTTCGAACAAAGTTTATTCATTAATCTTCAGGAGGAGATTGAAATCATATGTTGCCCAAAAGTGGTCGAAATAGATTTGGATACATAAAATAATATATATAATGGTGAAAAATATGGCTCGAGCGTGTTTTCGGACGCCAGTCGCGCTCTTCCTCAGGACAATCAATCTTCAAACAAATACAGATGGAGGTATTTTCTAACGAAAATTGAAATCGTGAATGAAAAAATAGTTTTCAGTTTGACACATATTGAAATTTTATTGTTTCATACACGATTTCAATTTTCGTTAGAAATACCTCCATCTGTATTTGTTTGAAGATGATTGTCCCTGAGGAAGATGCGCGACTGGCGTCCGAAACGTCGACAATCAAATAAAGGAAAATCTGATAAAAATTGGGATCTAGTTTTTGTCTAATTTAATTTTTCCTGGCTGCTATTCGCTATCCTTTTTTTAATTAAAAACACTCACATTTTTTTCTCATTCACACACACATACACATTCACACAGTCTTTTCGGCAACTTAGGCCATTTAAGACTTTAGACGATAACCGTTGCAAGTAATATATATATATTGGGGATCCAGGCATTCTTATTTAAGCCATTTGGTATTCAAATGGCTAAATAAAATCATCGGTTGCCTGGGGTCCGAACCTCCGACTTTTGGCCTATAGAGGTTAAAGCACGCCCAACACCTTACACCAAGCCTCGAGGGCATTCGCTATCCTTAATACATATAATATTTATAATATAGGTCTTCACGTGTTTAATTTGACCTTTTTAACTAAAGCATTTTTTTGAGCACAAATAAGGTTGTAGATGGGTTTATTTTACACTTGATGCGTCTGCCGAGCTCATCCCAAAGGTGTTCAATGGGGTTTCAATCGGGACTGTATTCAGCTTGTCATTTGAAAATATACAAAACGTTTAATTTCATTTATAATAAAACGCCACTAGATTAATTAGTTCCCTAACAAGTCTATTTTAAAGTAAATGGAAGCATAATTGATAGAAGGCTTTATTTCAGGATTGATAAACGAATTTATCAAAGGTTAGGCATATCTTATTTTTTATCATACTAGTTTAACTAACAGTTATATATACCGTATAATAAAATTTATCAATTATGATGTATTTTACTACTCACCACCTTTGGCGAGTGAATTGAAGAAAGAGTCGAGTGCAATTTGGCCGGTAGGAAGTGCTGCACTGAGTGCTCCACTTAGGGCTAGAAGTTCCTGGCAGGTCATAGGGCCATCGACGGCCCCATCCATTCCGCCAGTACCTGCCCCACTCCCAACACTCAATGCAACAGCGGCAGCCGCTGCAGGTGTCATCGGCTCCAAAGCCGGGACTGGGGTTGCAGGGACGGTGGGTCCCGGAAGCCAACCGTCCCCTAAAAACAAAAAAACAAAAACACAAAACACCATCAGAAATAAATATAATATTCTGTTAGTATTTTTATAAATAATTCCAAAAAATAAAAAAAAGGGTTCATACGTTCCCAGCTAGCAGAGACCCGTCAAACTGACGTCGGAAACTGGTCAGAGACTGACCAGAAATGACGTTATGTTTGACGACAAAATGACCTAAAAATCACGGACTAATGTCACAGACCGATGACGACATTTTAAAACGTCAAAAAAACGTGATTCCATGACTTTTTTTGACCAATTTTTTGACGTCAAAATGACTTAAAAATCAATCGATGACGACATTTTGAAACGTCAAAAAACCGTGATTGCGTAACTTTTTTTTTGACCTTTTTATAACCTGATTGATAAAAAAAATGAGAAACAAACTCACATATAAAATTAAATTGTATTAATAATTAATAACATAATTATAAAACACATTATTTTAGCAATTAAATACTTCTCTTCTCTTCTCTAACTCTATCCATATAAATGACAAAAATAGGAAAGTTGAAATTTAATATATATATGACTAATTATAAAATAATAATTGAGAGATTTAATTATTCAATTTTTAATTTTAATTAGTACCTATATCGATATTTTATTTTTAATACTTTTGTAAAAACGCTATTTTCTATACACTATTATATAAAAGACAATGTTACAGAGTATAGCCATTACAGGATCATCATTAGTTACAAATTCAACAGCAATAAAAGACATGACTTCATTAACTGCCACCATAGATAATAGACTGTCACTAACTGAATCGGTACGATCCTTTGTGTGTGCTAACAGTTGCGCATGCGCGAAATGTGTGCGCATGCGTATTAAAATAAAAATATGGAGGTAAGAGAAAGTAATAATAAGTGTCGTGATCGGTACCTGATCGGTACGTCTTTATAATGTGATATTTTGCACGTTTTAAAGACGTTACAAAAAAAGACGTTTTATTTTAGGTTATAATTAGTCATTTGACGTCTTTTGACCAGTTATGACCAATTTCGGACGTCATTTTGACGAGGTTCTGCTAGCTGGGTTCTTTCATAAAATTTAATTAAAAGGCTTCTAATTAATTTTTTTTCCCTTGAATCTTAATATAAAACCAACGAAAATATTACAATAACAAGGTAAAACGTAATAAAAGATATAAAAAGGAGGTTAATTAGAAAATATATACTTGATATGAACAAAGAACTAAGCAAAAATATAATTTGTGATTTAATTAGAGAGATTATCTCTATATTAATGTTCTTTAAAAAAAAATTCTCATATTTTTTTCCTTCTAGACTAAGTCGAGATTTAATCCCTTTAATTGAAACTAATAAAAAAAAAAATTATGTTAATACATAAAGTAGGTATATATTATATATTAACCACCATGCCTGTTTGTGTCATTTTCTCGCTGGAACAAACGTTTCTTGTTACGGCATTGACATTTTCTCTGGAGCATCCATTTGTTCCATTTCCTGTTGCAGTATGTAACAGGATTATATCACTAAACATTACGCTACTTCGTCGGCGATGATGTTGAGTTGGTGGACTGAGTAGACCCTGAAATTCAAAACGAATTTTTCTAAATAATTGTTTTTATGTTTGTTCAAAAGTTATATTTTTCGTAAAAGGGAGACATGTTTTTCTTTTTTTTTTTTAAGTTTTTTTAATAACTTCTTAGTGACCACAATTGAAATCCCAATCCCAAAATCATCATTATCGCTATAGAAGAGGGTAGTGATTCCATTATTAGGTGGGGGACCAGAATTAGCATCTGAAAAATTTACTCACTCTATACATAGATCTGAATAATTTTGAACTTATAAATAAATATTGATAATTTTTTATTAATTCTGGGACGAGGTTTATCTTCAAGTTTCCTTTAATTTTGCTACAGCTACACTCGTCAACAACAGGATTTTCGGTGTGATGATTAATTTAAAAAATAACATTATTTTTTAAACATTTATTTAAGATCTGACCGAAATCCTGTTGATGAAGAGTGTAGCTGAAGCAAAATTAAGGAAACGAATTAATTTTTGGAAAAAATTTAAGATGACCACTCGGAACTTTTGGATGACATCTTGCTCACTAGACCATCACAATGCCCAAGAAACCACGAATTCAGTTCCAGAGATTGACTTTTTTCGAAAATGTTGATAGATTTTTATTAGATTTAGATTTATTTAATTCAAAATTATTTACAATGTATTGATTTAATTATTTATCAATTTCTTCATTTCTTTTTTTATTCCGTCTCTTTTGTCTCTTCTTGCAGTCCTGTTACTAGTCTTGTCCATTTCTTCACATTTTTGTCCATTTTCCCTCTCTTATCCTTGACCAGAACTTGTCTTGCCGCCTAGGGTTTTCTTCTGTGTCAGTGTTACTGTGTCTAGATGCCTGACTGTCTCTTCTCAGGTCCATTAATGGATCGTCTCCCTCTCCCTGCATTGTTTGTCTTTCCCATAAGTCATGTCCTTGAGTAGGTTCCCGCCTCGTAGTTTTGTCCAAGTCCTCTCCCTCCACTGTGCGTTTTTCACATAATTTTCTCTTCCTAAATTTTTCTTGTCTTCATGTGTTTGTAGTAGTCGCAGTAATGTGATTTGTCTATTCTGTCCCAGTCCCATTGATTTTCTTGGTCTATCAGTTTCTTAATCGTGCCCTCCATCTTTAGAGTCGTAAGTCCCAAGTCTCCTTCCTTTAGTACTATTAATAAGTCAGGGTTACCAGTCTCATTCACTACCGTGGGACCTTTTAGGGATTTCAGGAAAATTATTTTCAACCCGAAATTTCTATAACTTTTTGAGTTATTAATTCTTAAAGTTACGATTTCTCCCATAGGAAATGTATAGAGAAATATTTATGTATTCTTTACATTTGGGTATTCTATGAATTTAAACAAATCTTCAAGCAGGCACTGGATTTGCATAGTAATAAGAATTTTTTTTTTCTGATTTTATTAAAGCCATTTGGATACCAAATGGACGGGCGCGGCTAGTCTCTTATAATTTGGTTTAGATACAACTTCGGTGTTAATTAATAAATATTAATAGTATTTTAATATTTTGTTATTATAATTTACAAATAAATAACGATTTTTTTTAACCTATTTTCGGTTAAAATTATATTCACTCTGGCTAGATGAATTTAATTCTATTCGTGGCGTTAGAAATGTTCATCTTTAAATATTTTAAAAGGGTGGCTATAGAAGAGAAACTCTTTTGTTCATTGAAATAATTGGTGTCGAGTCTTACCTGGTCTGAACCTTCGGGCCATCCATTATTGAAGCTGGGAACCCGAAGAAGTCCTCCGGCACTTGTGGTGGAGACCCCATTCCCATTAGGCCTTCGGGGACTCGCTTGATCAATATCCGACGTTTCAGGACTTGCTCTTGGTGGGGCCATTGGGGTCACAATATTCTGTTGATTATTATTATTGTTATTGTTCGCATGATGATTGTTTTGTTGTTGGTTGTTCCCCCCCATTTGCACTGACCCCACTTGCAAGGACACCAACTGGACCTGTCTCTTCGTGCAATAAATTTTGAGATGTTGTTGCAGACAGGATGGTGGTGTTGGGGGGGACCACGGTTGAAGGTTGCGTTGATGATGGCGGCGGCGGCGGTTGAATTGATGCAGCCGCCGCCGCCGCCGCTACAGCCGTTGCTGTCGAATGGTGTGGACATCGGTGTGCTAAAACAAACAAACAATCAAATCACCAAAATCAATCATTTTTATTATGTGATGAAGATCGGGGCAGCCTGGTGGATATTATTGAGAAAGATGAATAAATTAATCCAGAGCTGATGTTCAGGTTTAATTCCTTCCGCTATAAGTCAAAGTTTCGGGGCCAAAACGGCTCCTTCTTCAGGACCATGCGGTGTCAAAAAACAATTAGCCCTCAATTTTGTCATAAATGCTGTGATTACTTTCGCTAAGAATGATCATTCTTCGTTTGGCACCATTGCCTTTGCCACATGTCTTGTAGCCAAAGTAATCACAGCTTTTATGATAAAATTGAGGGCTAATTGTTTTTTGACACGGCATGGTCCTGAAGAAGGAGCCGTTTAGGCTCCGAAACGTTGACTTATAGCCGAAGGAATTAAACCTGAACATCAGCTCCGGATTTATTTATTCATTTTTCTCATTTTTATTATAATACAGTTATTATTTTCTCTTACCTATATATGTAATATACAGTATATAGAGAAAGTATTTTTATTTTAAAATGGTATGAATATTTTTAAATCAATGAAGTCAGTGGCTGTTTTTCTATAGACAGGAGAAGTAAAGGGCAAGAACTGAAAAGCTTTTCGCAAACATCGGACCATACGGGCTAAAAATTAAGCAATAGAGCAATCAACGCGTTTGTTTGTTTTGATTTATTAGTAAAATTCAATATAATACTATTTTTTCTTAAAATAGTGGGCAAAGTTGTTCGTTCGACTTAGTCTGACCATTTATTTATTTTATTTTTTTTAAAACTCACACTTTTTTCTCATTCACACTCCCACAGTCTTTTCGGCAACTCAGGCCTTAGAAGACTTTGACGATATCCGTTATTGATTAATATACATATTGGGGGTCCAAGCATTCTTATTTAAGCCATTTGGTATCCAAATGGCTTAAATAAAATCATCGGACTGCCTGGGGTCCGAACCCGCGACTTTTGGTATACGAGGTTAGCACGCTAACCTCTACACCAAGCCCCGAGGGCGACCAATTTGCTTAAGAAAAGTGGGATATTTTCATTAATGATATATTGTTAATTAGAAACAATAGAAAGTACAGTAAATAAATTGAGAGATCAGGCTTTGATTGCGTTTTAAATAAACAAGTGCCCACGACAGTGGCGTAACGTACGCCCCCGCAGACCCCGCAATGCGGGGGGCCCACGGGCCGGGCCGAGCTAAAAAACTGTATCTACTCAGGGCTCCGGTAAAAACGGAAAAATTTTGATAAAAAAAATTAAAGAAAATTTGTCTTTGAAAGGGCCCGGGGTCCTCAGGGCTTCGGTAAAAACGGAAAATTTTAGAAACAAAACAAAAATTAATGAAAATTTGTCTTGGAAAGGGCCTGGGGCCCTCAGAGCTCCAGCAAAAACGGAAAAATTTAATGAAAATTTGTCTTTGAAAGAGCCCGTGGCCCTCAGGGCTCCGGTAAAAACGAAAAAATTTAGATTAAAAAAAAAAAAATTAATGAAAATTTGTCTTTGAGAGGGCCCGGGCCCTCAGGGTTCAGAGATATACTGTATTTAAAAAATATTTTTTGTAAGGTCTAATAATGGGGCCCGAAATGAAGGTTTGGCGGGGGGGGCCAGCTAAAAAACGTTACGCTACTGGCCCACGGGCTTGGTGTAGGGGTTAGCGTGCTAAGGCTTTGGATACCAAATGGCTTAAATAAGAATGCTTGGACCTCCAATATGTATAACGGATATCGTCGAAGTATTATATGGCCTGAGTTGCCGAAAATACTGTGTGAATGTGAGTGTGAGTGTGTATGAGAAAAAAAGTGTGAGTGTTAAATAAAATAAAATAAATAAATAAGTGATCTATAGATATAATACTATGATGAGTAGTATAGGCTAAATTATATTTTCCTAATCTGAAAGGGAGGCATTTCCTTATAAATAAATTGTAAAATTTCCTTATCAGATTTACATAATTTATTAGAAAAAAATCAGCAATTGAAAAGCTATGGACGCCAAATGCGGAAGGAGAAGTTTCGGACGAAATTTTATTTGACCATAGCCTATAAGGATTGATAAAATTTAGTCCCGAAACCTCTCCTTTGGTTTGGCGTCCAAAGGCCCCTTGTTTTGCTGTTCTAGTAATTGCTATTCCTTATTTTTTTAATATTCCAAGTCTTACAAAAACAAAAAGTTTTAAAAGCAATGCGAAGTTTTTACTATTTATATTATTTTATTCTTTATCATTTTTTTTCCCCTTTTAATTAAATGAAAACAGAGTTTAAGTTTCCAATAATAAAATTGAAAATTAATTTTTGTTCTTTTTTTCTCTCTTCTTTTAATGTTTATTAGTGATTAAATATTGTATTTTTAATGTAAATTAAATGACTTTCAGAGAAGAGAGAGACAAAAAAAATTCAATATTCAATGAATAATAATAAGCAAATTGAACATATTTAAAGCCAAGAAAAGCCTTTTGCCTTTTTTTTGATCAATTATTCTATTCGCATTTATGCAAATGAAACTTATTTTAAAAAAATATCAAGTTTTTTGTTCTGTTTAAAAAAAAATCTGGTGTGACTGGCGCACAGCACACAACTTTCTCTTACCTTCGGTAATCGAAAGTTGTGTACTGTGCTTGTCACACCAGATTTTTTGTGTCGACATAGATTTAGTTCCCGGCAGTAAGGAATATTTGAATTCAGATGTAAAATTTATAAGTATGGGAAAATATTTATATTTTGTTACCATGGCAACCATTTCTCCTATCTTTCCTATGAAACACAAGAGTAAAGTGTGCTTCAAACAATTTTGAGGGCAAAACGAGAATATACATTTGAAAGAGCATCTAAAAAATAATTGATTTTTGAATTTTAATCAAAATCGTTAGAGCGAATTTTGAGAAAATCGAAAAAAACTGAAAAAGTACATCAGTAAAGTACTAGTACTCTTTGGCCGATTTTGATTAAAAGCTTATTTTTCCGGTCCGGGGGTGTTTAACTTAAATATAAAATTTAAACCCTCCTAGCTCAATTCCTTCATGCTTAAAATTGAACACACACACACACACCCACACACACACCCACCCACCCACCCACCACACAGACAGACCATGTCGTGAAAACCACTTTTTGGATTCAGGGGACCTCAAAACGTGAAGATCCATCAAAATCTCGACATCGAATTTTTGACATGAATCCAATACTTTCTCTCTATATATATATTACATATATACATAGGTAAGAGAAAGTAAAAATGTAATTCTCTTTTTTTACTTTCTCTTACCTATGTATATATGTGATATATATATAGAGAGAAAGTATTGGTTTCATGTCAAAAATTCGATGTCGAGATTTTGATGGATCTTCACGTTTTGAGGTCCCCTGAATCCAAAAAAGTGGTTTTCGCGACATGGTCTGTCTGTCTGTCTGTCTGTGTGTGTGTGTGTGTGTGTGTGTTCAATTTTAAGCATGAAGGAATTGAGCTATGAGGCTGAAATTTTATATTTAAGTTAAACACCCCCCGGGACCGACAAAATAAGCTTTTAATCAAAATCGGCCAAAAAGTACTAGTACTTTACTGATGTACTTTTTCAGTTTTTTTCGATTTTCTCAAAATTCGCTCTAACGATTTTGATTAAAATTCAAAAATCAATTATTTTTTAGATGCTCTTTCAAATGTATATTCTCGTTTTGCCCTCAAAATTGTTTGAAGCACACTTTACTCTTGTGCTTCATAGGAAAGATAGGAGAAATAAATGGTTGCCATGGTAACCGAATTTAAATCTTTTTCTTTTTATTAGATTAAAAATCAATTATTATTTAAACGCCCATTTTTTTTCGGAGAAAACATATCCTCTCTCTCACAAAACTATCTTCTCTCTTTCTACGCGTTTTAAATTTTTCTACCTTATCTTCGCATTTGGCCAATGTTAATTTCCTATAGGGATTTGTATGTTAATTTCGATTCAAAAGGGGGTCCCCTTTGGAACTTTTTACGCATTTAAAATTTTTTTTTCCAATTCTTATGAAATTTTGTATTTATTTACGATTCTATATTGTGTATAAAATGTCCAAATATGAGATTAAAATTTTGAAAAATAACCATAGTTTATTTGAAGCAGTCAACATTTAAAATGCAAGTTTGAAACTAAGGTGCTATCGGAAACTAAATATATCTCGACACAAAAAATCTGGTGTGGCCAGCACAGTGCGCAACTTTCTCTTACCGAAGGGTAAGAGAAAGTTGTGTGCTGTGCGCCAGTCACACCAGATTTTTTCTAATAAATTTTCAATTTTTATCCCAGTACAGGAATTTAAAAATAAAGGGTAAGAGAAAGTAAAAATTTCACTTGCTATGAAATAAATATCAAGATAATATGGGGTAGTTAAGCGTTTTGTCGTTTCGCCTTAGATGTGAGCGCTTATTATTCGACTAATTTTATTTAAATGGCCAAACTGGAACCGAACCCCTGACCCTTAAATAATGGGGAAAAAGCTTCATCTTGGATTTAGGGAGCCTTAATCCTCTCTTTACTTTTAACTCCAAGGCCAGAGCTTATATTTTAATAGATAATGCGTAATGCATAAAACATTGTTTTCATAGATGGTCGAAAACTTGCATGTCAGGATGAGTTTATATATGGATTTGTTTTTTCTTTTTTTTTATACTGGCTGAATGTATTAACATGTAAAAAAATGTATTACGTATTAAAATATAATCTGTGAATCTGACAGAAATTACAATAGGCAGCAGCAAGATTTATTTAGCACCTATTTTACATTTAAGCCAAGAGCGCCTGAACTAGCTGCCACCAAGGAGGAAGCTTAACGTTGCGGGTTGTCTACTCTTCAGGCGCGCCCATGATTCTTGACTTGGGCGCGTCTCGGGGTGCTAATTTTGGGAGTTTCCAGCGGCCACAATTTTGAAGCTATCGACCTCAAATTTTTTTTTTTAAATTAAAGCTATTCAAATCATCTACAACTTATAGAAGCCCTTTTTTTTGATTTTCGAAAAAATAAATTTTTTTTAGATTAATCGCATTAAATAAAAGATATTTTTAAAAAATTCGCTCTATAACTTATAGATAATTAAATTAGTAATCATTGTGTTCAAAAATAATTAATTTTCTACCCTTAATTACTTAGCTGGAAACTTTAAAATGAAATGGAATAAATCCCTTGTATTCCTATGGGAAAAACTAACGCCATCTCTTGCAGCCTAGAGTAACCCGGTAGTCAATCGTGCCCTAACGGTTTTTCGAGACGCGCACCTTAAGAGGCTTTTTCATTAATTTTCATCTTTTTAATAAAGGGTATAAGTTTACCATTACTTTATTTTTCTTTTAAAACTTTTTTTTACTTGATTGATTTTAAAGGGCGCTTTTTTTTTACTTAAGATTTTTTTTTTACTTCGAATATTGTCCAGGGCTTTACTATTGTATAAATATTCATTCCTATTATTTATTCCTCTTATCTCACTGCATTTAAATCCTTTAAACAAATACACATTGACACACGAACAACACTAAAGATGATTCGCTTGTTTCGTGTCACCAAGTTTGACCCTGCAGGGTTTCATGGGAGTTTGAATGATAAAATGGGAGGGTCTAATGCGCAACTGAAACAAACATAAATTTAAATCATTAATTAATAATTATTTTGACTAGACACAAGTGTCAGAGATTCTTTTTCATCCTGACGTCGAAATGTAATGGCTAAAATAATAATATTGGTAGAAAATCAAAGAGAAGTGTAGGTAGTTTTTTTATTTTATTTTTTTATTAATCTCAGCCTCACGTTGACCTTTCGATCCCAGTAGGGAGTATCTTCAGAGCAGAGAGGCTAGTCATAATATGTTTGGCATTTTTTTTTGGATTCGATTTTCATGTCCATATATGGTAAATGTAAAATCGAATATAAATTTTTTGCTGTTCAGAGACCAGTTTCAGAACATTTGGAAAAAGAAAAAAAAAACACATGTATTATCACTAACCTCTATGCTCTGAGGATTATTCCTACTGGGATCGAAAAGTCAGCATGATGCTGTGATTAATATAAAAGCTAGCTGCACTTCTCTGATTTTCTGCCAATATTATTCAACACATAGCTATAAAGTTTTTGGAAATAAAATAATCTTTTTGCCTAAACGGCCTTCAAATCTAAAATAAAAAATACCAAGGTGTATTCTTACTACGATCCGAAACCGAATTTCGGCTTCAATTTCAGTTTCGGCCGAAACCGAAACTTGTTTTAACTTTTTCTTAAAATTTCCTATACAAAATTCCTATCATTTTTTTTTAAATTTTCCCACAACTCAAACAATCACGAAAATAATTCGACCTTTTTTTTTTAGGTGCGAATCTCATTCGAGGTTTATTTTTTTCTACCATCTTTTCAAACTCAGGTTTCGACTGGTTTTTGGGAAACCGAACCAGGATTTTTGGCCAAACCGTAACCGAAGCCGAAACTTCGGTCTGTTCCTAATTCTTTCTACTTATTAGAGAAGTGAGATTTCTTCGCAAAATTCACTGACTGACTGGCTTTCTCGCCATTGAAATTAATTTCCAGCTGTATTACAATAAAAAGTGAATCTTATTGCGGGCTCGATTTTAATTGATGATGAGTCAATACAATTGAAATAAATTTGTTGCGGATGGTTGGATGTGTATGAGATAAAAGGAATAAACGCTAGTTATTCTAAAGTTATACACATGTTATGATTTACGGAATGCGGCGTGGTAATAAATTAAACTTTTAATGTCATGTTTAGCAGTGAACTATTCAAGACCAAGGGCGGATACAAGGGGGTAATTACCCCCCCCCCCCGAGATTCGAAAAAAATACCTTTTTTTCGCAAAAAAATTTATTTTTAATGTAAAATTTTTAAAATTAATACTTAAAAATTTGATGTGTATTTATATTCTGGCAAACAAGTACAGAATGCGCTTTTAAATTACCGAAATTAAAAAAAAATAGTGTGCTGTGCGACGAGTCACACCAGATTACCCCCCCCCTAAATATTATTGTGTATTATTATTATTTTTCGATGCTTATAATAATTTATTTATTTTAATTGAAAATTAATTTACTTTTTTATTATATCATTTAAGATAACGATAAAAAAAAAAAATTGAATTCGAAAAAGTTATATAAGTAAATAAAATAAAAATCGGATAAGATCATATTTTATTTATTTCAAAAACAATATTAAATAGATATGTCAAAACAAAGGATAAGAATCGCAATCGAATTGATTTCGAGTAATCGGCCTCAAGAGACTTTTTTATATTATATTAGTCGGTCCAATGGAATGGGAATTGCTTTCGGGAGGAAGAAGACAGAAAGAAAAAAGTAAAAAAAAAGGAAGAAAACGAATAAGGTTTTCTTTTAATAGCGAATTCTTTTGTTGAAAATAAATTCAGACCTGGGTATAAAAAACACAAATTCTCTCTGTTTTTTGTTTGAGTTAATTAAAAATAATGCAAATGAATACCAGTGATTTTTTTTTTGTTCGAATTTATTGTATGAAAATAATTCTCGGAATTAGACAACAATTTTCATTTAAAATTAATTAAACAAAATCTTCATTTTTTTACCTTTTTTTTTAAGTTTAGACTCTACCCAAATAATAAATACTTTGGGTAGTGCCTTTCTTTCTGTCTTTTTGGAGTATAACTTCAAGCAGGATGGAGCACCCGCATACCATCCATTTGAAACGAAAAAGGCCGGGAGGCCTGGCAACGGAGTAGAGCAACAGCCACCGAGATCATTGCAGTTAAGCAAGGTCAAGCACGGCGGAATCTCGGGTGGGTGGCCCCGACAAGCGTGTTGAACGTTCCCCGGTTGCCATCGATACTATAAATTTAATTAATAAATATATACAATTAGCCCCTAAATGGCCTCAGTAGCCTAGAGGGGAAAAAAAAAATTACTATTTCAATTGAAATTAAGTTAGAGGCAATAAGAAAAGTGGATAATGGAGAAAAATTGCAAAAAGTGACGAAACTTTGCATTATACGAATTAAATGATTCGAGTAATCCGGCACTTTCAGAATCCGGCATAGGGCTGGTCCCGTTTAGGCTGGATTAGCAAGACTCTACTATATTCTTTTTTTTTTTTTTAATTATTATCGTAAACCTTAACATTTATAGAATTTCACACTTTCACACACTTTTTTCTCATTCACACTCACACTCACACACACATTCACACTGTCTTTTCGGCAGCTCAGGCCATATGGACCCTGTTATGCAATGGTGTGTCAAAGACCAAACATCGAGTTTTGAGAAAATCAACAATAAAGTTTTTTGTTTACATTGGATTACATATAATTTTTCTTGTTAATTGTGCTAGTAACATTAAATATAAATTTTTTTAAGACATATTTCATAAAAAATACTATTAATTAAAGCATTTGAAACAATATTCCGTGCTTAACTCATTTTTGAATTTTTTGGTCTTTGACACACCATTGCATAACAGGGTCCATATAAGACATTTACGATAACCGTTATTTATGAATTTATATATATATATTAGGGTCCAGGCATTTTTATTTAAGCCATCTGGTATCCAGATGGCTTAAATAAAATCATCGGACTGCCTGGTTAACATTTATTTACATTATTAACTAATTACAGCCTGGTGCTCTAGACGAGCACTACAATATATCAGATTCTCTAGCTCTTAAGCCATCCATCTACGCCAATGGTTCCCAACCTATTTTGATGTGCGGCCCACTTTTCCCGTAAAAAAAAAAAAAAAAAAAAAAACTCTCAGGCCCAGTGTATCTATATATATAATTCGCTAATGTCCATCTGTCTGTCACGCTCTATTTAGGCGACTTCCCGTTGGAATTTTGAAATGAAATTTTATATGCATAAAGAGGACCTTCTCGGGATTACAGGAAAATTATTTTAATCCCTGAATTCCTATAACTTTTTGAGTTATTAATTCTTAAAGTTACGATTTCTCCCATAGGAAATGTATAGAGAAATATTTATGTATTCTTTTCATTTGTGTATTCCATGAACGTAAACAAAGCAGGCACTGAATTGGAATGGAATCTAGATATATAATTCGCTAATGTCCATCTGTCTGTCAAGCTCTATTTAGACAACTCCCCATTGGAATTTTGAAATAAAATTTTATATGTATAAAGAGGACCTTCTCGGCCTAAAATCCAGTATTAAATAAATTTTAAATAGATCATAATTGAGTGATATGCATGACTCTCAGCTAATCTAAATTTAAAACTAGCTACTATCTATAATATCACGTTTTTATATCATTGTGTAAGTATGTCAATGAAAGATTTATGCAAAATTAAAGGGACGTTTTTATGGGCTAATTATATACCAATAAAAAAAAGACTATAAAATTTCATTAATAATTTTTATTATCTTAGATAATTACTATTAAAAACAAATGAAGTCTTCTTTTTTAATAGTAGCTACGAATATAAATATAAAATTGTTCAAAGTGAATCATGCAAAAAGAATATAGAATCTTTTCTTATTTGCATGTATTTCTGTTCCGGATGTTGTCGAGGAATTTTTTTAATTCTATAAGCCTACTTTAAAAAAAGTTTTTTATTAAATTTATTCATTTTATCTATTCTTATCCATGTATTTTATAAACATCTCTATAAGTATAATGAATGATAATAGTCAAGTTTTTATAAACATATCCAATAAAAATTTATTAATATAGATATCATCATATGTATTTATTTTATTAACGGCTTTTAATTTATCTCATGTTGTTTTCCATATCAACAAAGAAAAAATATTCTAAAAATCCAATTGTTCCCCCCACGTGACATGATGACGTAATAATTGCTAGTCTGTCCAATTAACAAGAGATGGCACATTGAATCCTAGACGAGGAAGGTGCTGATCTTTCAATTGATAAACGTTTCATTGACTTATTTATTATATGATTTTTATATGATAAACAAGTATATTTAAATTTACTGGAATTGATGAATCATTAATTTCAATAAAAATACAGATGATGATCAAACAACTATTTATATTGTAAGTTTAATTAAAAACAAAAAAAATTTCCATTTTAATTTTAATTTGATTTTCTTTCATTTAATATAAATAATGATAAATAATAAAATGTCAATTAAAACAACTCTTTATTTTTTCTAGGCTGGAATTAAAGAAGAAATTGACATAACCTCTCTCTCTCGCTCTCTGTCAACATTCGCAAAAGAAACCGAGACAGCTTTAATTGCAAGGTTAGTTTACATCAAATAAGTACTAAAATAAATTAACATAAATCTCTGCTATATCCTAATTTATTTTTTCAAATTTAAATATAGATTTTTTTTTATTAGTACATTTTTATAACTTCAATTTATAATTTATTTAAATTACTGTACATTCAGAGGCAGGCCTTTGACTAGATAAAAATATAATTTTTATCTTAATATTACAAGGTTGAGGTATAAAAAATATCAGGAAATACCAAAAGCAAATATGACTCATGAAAACCGGCTGTTATTAAAAAAATCTGGTGTGACTGGCGCCCAGCACACAACTTTCTCTTACCCTTCGGCACCGTGCTGGTCACACCAGATTTTTTGTGTCGAGATAAATTAAGTTATAGGGATTTAAAATTGGCTGTATGGATCGAAGAGCCGGAAAATGAATTTGAAAAATCTATACTACTACATTAGTAAAGTGTAATTCAAAACACTTTTAGGACAAAAAGAGAATCTAAAAAATAATTGATTTTTTAATTTTAAAAAATTTTGGTGGAGGAAATTTTGAGAAAATCGAAAAAAACTAAAAAAGAACATCAATAAAATACTAGTACTTTTTGACCGATTTTGTTCAAAAGCTTATTTTGAGCGTCCGGCAGGGTACCTAACTTAAATATAAAATTTCAATCTGGTATTTCAATTCCTTCATGCTAAAAATCGTTACACACAGACAGACCAATTTGCGGGACCCACTTTTTTGGACTCAGGGGACCTCAAAACATGTATATCCAATAAAATCCCGACATCGAATTTTTGACATGATCGCAATACTTTCTCTCTCTATATATTTCATATATAGGGCAAGAGAAAGTAAAAATTTAAATGATGCTACAGAAGTGAATTTTGAATTAGATTTCTTTCAGAAAATAAATAAATAAATTATAGATCATGAAATTATCAATTTCATTCAGCCTAATAAACAGAAAGTGAGCTATTTTATTTATATAAAGATATAAAGATTTTCCCCTATCACTCTCTTGCCTTCCCCTACATCTCTCCCCCTCGCTACTGGAGTGGGGGAAATTTCTAGCTCTCTAACAATCGGATCCTTTTATTTTCAGGCCATTTCCCCTTGCCAAGCGCTTGTTGCCCTCCCCTCTCGCGGTCTCACCGCTGGCGCCGTCTCTCACCGCCCCTCCGCTGCCAGTCGAGAGAGGACGCTTACAAGCCATTGACACCTCCTCCCGCGCGTCGAAATAAGCTGGTAAATTATATATTTTTTAAATTTATTTCTTGTATAAAATGAAATCTTTTAATTAGTTTTATGTATTTTTTTTTATATAAAATTAATTAATACTTGAAGTAAATATTCAAATTAGTATTAAAAGAGAGAGAAAAGTTTATAAATCTTTCTAACATGATTTATTTGCCAAAACTCAAATTATGATTTTTTTCAACTTTTGTTTGAAAAAGATGGAATTTTTTTTCAATCAACGCTCAAAGACTGTTTGTAAGCTAGTCAATAAATAGTTTGAGATAGCAAATTTGCGAGTTGTTTGTGTTTGATTGGACAAATGATTTATTAATATAATACGTAGTTGAGTTTGATTATTAGCCTAAGCCCTCTTTTAACAATAAAGGCGAGTAATTATTTTTTATTCTAACAATGAATTTTTTTATATTATTAAAACAGAAAACATTCGAATCGATTTTTCACTGGCAACTAAACGACTCTATTTACTTCACCACAATCTGTTGAGAGGACGTTCTGAAACCAGCGTCATGTTGGCAACTTCTCTTCCATAAGATCCAAGTAATATTTTTTATTATCCATAATATTTATAAAATATCTTATCATTTAATCCAATAACTTCTGGCTTTCCCGGAAGACTTGGGTTGCCCACCTAAGTTCTCAATAAAACTCAATAAAATAGGAATAATAAATATATCATTTTTATTTTATTATAATTTTTCTTAACATTAATATAATAACTAGCTGCACAACCAGATTTGGGGGCCTGGTGCGTTTTTTTTAAAATTCTTTCAGGCCATTTCGCCCCCTTTCTTTTATCGTGAGCGACTCGTCGCCGAGCAAGGAATAAGCAAAAGAAAGCAAAGAAACTCTCAATACTACCATTTAGA
>JAKCPI010019499.1:0-20347 GCA_023213315.1 Euborellia annulipes
TATAATGTCTATAATGTTCTATCTATATTCGATTCATATTTTCTACTTCTTTTTAAAATCCTATCGATTGGTAGAACTATTACATTTAGTCCAAATGATAAATCAATAGAGGAGAGCATCTGTTTTAGCCAGGTCAGAATCTACAGGTGATCGGTTTTCATTTACAAAGGGTTCGTTAAACGTCAATCACTGTGTGTTCAAAAAAAAAAAAAACGATTTACAATATTTCAATTTAATATGTTTCTTTTTTGTCTTCATTAATCTTATAAAAATTTTAGTCTTGAATTTTTAAAATCAGACAGCAATAATAGAAAAAATATCTTATTTTACTATGATTATAAATGAATTTTGCAAATACATGAACTAGATTATTTTAAAACTTTATCTTTTGTTTATTTAATTTCTTCTCACCTTTGCATTTATATATAAGCTTACCAAGGGCATCCGCAGAATTTTTTTGCAGATGAGGGCATGTCACTTCCAAATAAGTTTTAAAAAAAACGTACTTTGATATTCATAATGATATACATCTCTTAGTATTTAAAGCTTTTTATTTAAAACAATTGATATGGTGGGGACGCGATATTAGTGTTAGTGAGCGTATATGTAAAGGGGAAGCAGCCTGGGCGAAAAGTTATCATTTTAATTTTCCTGGGGGGGGGAGAGCAAGTGCCTCCCCTGCGGACGCCCATGAAGCTTACGTTCCTATTTTTATTTTGTTTATTAATTTTTTTTTTTAATATAGG
Organism: Euborellia annulipes; assembly: GCA_023213315.1. Taxonomy (NCBI): domain Eukaryota; kingdom Metazoa; phylum Arthropoda; class Insecta; order Dermaptera; family Anisolabididae; genus Euborellia; species Euborellia annulipes. The sequence goes on from JAKCPI010019499.1 coordinate 747, forward strand.
ATACATGGTATTTCTTTAATGCTCGTTGATAATTTCAAGAGTCGTTAAAATTGGTCAAAATAAAAAAAAAACTTTCTATTAATATAAACACATCTCTAAGAGCTTCTTTCTCCAGATACCCACCTCTGGAACGCCTTGGCAGAGTTGAATTTTTGAATGCAACTCACCTGGGGCACTTTTAGAGTTTCGGGGGTCCTAGGCTTAAACAATTGGTATCTTCTTCTCTCCCCCTACTTCGACATAAAAAAAATACATTTATTCAATTTTGCCGACATTTTTGTAGAAATTAGGAAATTATCTATAGCCTATAACATATAATTTCTTTCTTAAAATTCAGCAACTAAAAAAAAAAAAAGATGGCGGATATCTGGTGAAAGAAGCGTTTAATGTATTAGTAGAAACTTTTTTCTTTAGCCTTAACCACACCCTGAATAATGTCAACATTACAAAAAACACCCTAAATTTGATTAAATCCTGACAAACTAATATGGGCTATCATTTCTTTATAATTTGAAATTAGCGTTATTTATTTATTATTAAAATTAAATTTTACTTTCTCTTCCTTTTCGAGTACTTGTAATTAGATAAGTACTAAGCTAATACTAAAAGTGTTCTTAAAAAATGAATCTGATTTCTTAAAATTAATCTCAAATACAAGATAAGATTAAGAGATTGAATCGCAATTAAAATTTTAGATCTTTTACATTCAGTTAGAATCAACAACAAATGTAAATACCCTTTGAAGAAATTTTTCGAGTGAAAGAGGGAATTGAGGCAGAATATTTCTATTTTTTTTTTTTTTTTTACATGCATATTCATCAATTCAACCGATTGTGTACTAGGCTTGAAAATTTATGCATGATGAAGTTAAAAATATGATAAAATAAAAGAGAAGAGAAGAGATAAAGATGAACTACTATAATTTATCATGAACCTTTTAATTTTATCCCTTAATTTAAATTAATTAAAATTTATATCAAAATCATTAATTAAAAGTAAAAGGCAAAGAAGACATTTTCTTTATATTTTCGACATAAAGTTAGTTGAATTTAGATTATGATTTGACATAAATATTTATGCATTTAAAAAAGATAAAGTAACATTGGGCTATTAAAACTAAAATTCATCCCCACCTGTTGCTGGGGTATTTCCATTTTCTACATATAATTACAATATTTGCCTAAATTTAATAACTTTATATAATTTTATGGGTTTTATGATCGAAAAAGATTATAGCACGATATTGAATCTGTTCTTACTATTATTAAGATAATAGTTAAAATTTGGGATGGAAAAGGCGCATTGAAAGTCTTTTTTCGATTTTAGAATGGACTTTTTTCGATTCTCGGAATCGTTTAATCGAACTTTTCGACTTTCAAGTCAACTTTTTAAAAATTCTATAACTCGTGCTGTGATGATTTACTCAGTAAATATTAAATATATTTATTTATATATACAATATAAAATTTATTAAGTATTTAAACATTTTATTAAATACAAACACACAAATATTGTTTTAAATATTTTTATAAATGAATATTCTATCCAGAAATTTTACGGGATATGGCACCGAACATTAAAATAAAATATGAAAGTTGAGTATCAAAATAAAACATTAATATATTAAAATTGAGGAATTAAGAATGCTACATACCTTTACTAACCGATCTTAGAAAGAATGTTGATTGATGTGTTATGTGTAGGTTTTAAAAGAAAGATGAAAGTCAATCAATGAAAACGTTACAAACTATATTACTATCTGATAGTAAGTCTTGTAAGAAAAAAGTCTAAGTCGTCCAGTGATTCTAATTTCAACTCCATTCTAAAAAGTCGATTATTTTCAGCAGTTGATTCTTGACTAAAGTCATAGTCGACTTTTCCATCCCTAGTTAAATTATTTGGCAAAATATATATATTTTTATTTCTTTGCTCACCTGGTCGTGATACTCGACACCCATACTGAGAGTATTGATGAGGATCGCTACTAGGATTCCCTGTTGGAAGTATTTATGCTCGACCAAAGATCGAATATGCCGACGGATAACGCTACTGCAGCTGGCAAAGCGACGTAATATTGTCGTACGACTTTTTCTTCGTTTTATAGCGACCGTAGAATCAGCAGCAACTGCAGCTGCCGCTGCAGCCGCTGCCGCCTCGCAGCAACAATGGCAGCAATCGTCGCCTCCCCATCTGCTCTCGTCGCCAACTCCTTTTCCAGCTGTCAACATTTATTATCATGTATATTATTCCAAAAACTCGTCTAAAAAACATTCATTTTAGATAGTACCTTCTAGTCAATTATGCTTTGGAATTCTTTGTTGGATTCCACCATAGGAATCGCTTATTTGTAAACAAAATCAAAGAAAATAACTAAACCTTAATATCGTGAAATATTTTAAATTCATTTATGACACTGCTTGAGTTATTCTTAATTTTTTTATTTCAATATTCTATCAACGCATTTACACCTAGGATTTTGAATGGAACACCCGCTGAGACAAATGAATTCCCTTTCCAAGTAATTTTAATGCTACCAGAAAATCATCTTTGTGGGGGATCAATCATTACAACCGAATTTGTGTTAACAGCCGCTCATTGTTTTAATATAAGAGCAAAACATTCAGAAGTGAACATCTTGGCACAAACTGTAATAGTTGCCGGAACTCGAACAATAGTAAAAGATAGAGAGAAAGGAACACAAGCTCGGCAAGCTAAAGCACTCTTAGTTCATAGAAGATTTGATCAGCATACTTTAAGATTTGATATTGCCATTATTAAGGTTAGAGAGCCGTTTGAAATAACTGAATCGGTGAAAACTATACCTCTTCGTGAAGATACAGTTGCAGATAATACTGAATGTACTATAAGTGGATGGGGAATGAAGTCTTTAGACGAAAAATCTGCCGATTTGGAAATATTAATGAAAGCTAATCTCAACATCGTTAATAAAGGAAAATGTGTCAATGAATGGATAAAGAAGAAAAATGCTGAAGACCTGATTGGGACACTGTGTGGATTTTCAGCTAATAGCGATGCATGTAAGGGGGACTCAGGAGGGCCATTTGTTTGTGAAAATTTATTAACTGGAGTCATTTCCCATGGAGCCAAACATTGTAAAAAACAGCCCAGCATATTTACTGATGTTTCATATTATCTTACTTGGATAAACGATGCTATTGCTACCTTAAATTGAGTTATATATCATTTAATATAAGGCCATTATTTCAAATTAACAGATTAATAGTGCTATACAAAAATTTTTATCTATTAAAACTTGCAATTATTGTTATCATTTTAATAAATTCTTAGATTTAAAAAATATACGTTTATTCTATTATAAAATAATTTAATACTTTACAATAAATAATTAATAAACTACAAATCTAAATGATATAAATATTGGTATAGTAGTAGTATAAATAAACAAAATTCCTATTTTATTTTCTGTAGAAAAAGTTGACCAAAAAAGTTTCTTTAAATTTAATCATGAAATTACGACATTTACTTTATCTATTTTTATTTCAAATTTCTACATACGCGTATCCACCCAGAATAGTAAGAGGAATAAAGACTGAATTAAATGAATTGCCTTTTCAGGTATTTATCCTCTATGACATTTTCATGTTTGGGGGGACGATTATTTCACCGGAGATAGTGCTGACAGTTGCACATGGTTTTCCTGCGTTTAATAAATATGAGGAACTTAAAATCATAAGAAACACAATAGTAATTGCTGGAACAAGAACAATAACAGGAGAAAAATGGGACGAGGGAATACAAGTTCGAAGTCTAAAAGATCTTAAAATTTATGAATACTTTCAACCTGATACTTATAGAGGTGATATTGCTGTTATTAAAGTGGCTAAACCATTCATAATAAATGAAGCAGTGAAAATTTTACCTCTGCCTAATAGTCAAGTTGCCGACAATACGGAATGTATGATAACTGAATGGGGAGAAGTTTTTACTGACGATGAAATTACAACTCTAGGAACATTAATGAAATCTACTGTTCGAATTATTAATAAAAGTGATTGTTTTAATCAATGGGCATATGAAATAGATGAAGATGTTTTAGTAGGAACAGTTTGCACAATTTCACCGAGAGGTGATACCTGTGTGCGATATTCAGGCGGGCCACTAGTTTGCAACAATTTACTAATTGGAGTCGTTTCATGGGGTTCTGACCGTTGTTCAAATAAACCTGGAATAAATACTGATGTTTCACATTATCTTGGTTGGATTAAAGCAACAACTGCAAACCTACTCCGTTCTAATTCGTGCAATATAAAAATGACATCAATTCTAAAAATTTCCATAGTAATGGTGCTTTACATGAATATTTATTGCAATTATAATATTTGTTTGTTTTAATATTTTACGTTTTCTCCCTAAATAGTAAACAAAAACAATAAATAAAAAAAATTATTATTAATAATATACTGTATCTATGTAATGTATATATCAATAGAAAACATTTTCTTCCAATTTAATCATGATATTACTATTTCTACTATATTTATGTATATTTCAAAATTCTACTTATGCTTTTTCGCCTAGAATTGTAGGAGGAACTGAGGCTGAATTAAATGAATTCCCATTTCAGGTATTTATTCTTTTTGGTACTAGAATGTTTGGAGGAACGATTATTACACCTGAAATTGTGCTGACTATTGCACATGGTTTTCCAGATATTCAAATGCAAGACAAAATGAATATGATAACCAATACGGTAATAGTTGCTGGAACAAGAAACCTAACAGCAGGCGCAGGGGACAAGGGAAAACAAGTTCGATACGTAAAAAATTTTAAAACTTACGAATACTTTCAACCTGACACTTTTAGAGGTGATATTGCTCTTATTAAAGTTACTAAACCATTTGAAATAAATGAAGAAGTGAAAACTGTACCTCTACGAAATGATACAGTTATGGATAATACCGATTGTACAATAAGCGGATGGGGAAGAATGGATCCTGATAAGAGATTGGGAACTCGAGCACCATTACTCAAATCTACTGTCCGAATTGTTAATAAGAGAGATTGTTATAATAAATGGTCGTCGACTATGAAGGAAGAAGGTTTTATTGGGACAATTTGTGCTTTTTCGCCAACAAGTAATGCATGCATGGGTGACTCAGGAGGGCCATTACTTTGCAATGATTTATTAACTGGAATTGTTTCCTGGGGCTCCGATCGTTGTGCATATAAACCGGGAGTATATACTGAAATTGCTTATTATCACGACTGGATTACGAAAACAATTGGTAAACTATAGCTGTGCATCATTTTTTTTTAAAGAATTTCTTCCAATAAGGAAAGCATCCATCTTGGTGCACAGACTTGATGATAATTGTAATATTTATTTGTATTATTATTATTTTTTTTTTTTATTTATTTAAAAAGGATTTTTGCCACTGATCATGTTTATTTGTATTATATTAATTTATATTTATTAACATTTTATATTCTAAAAAATAAATGTGCTTAAATATACATAGAATAAAATTTTGTTCTTTTATAACTTAGCTGATAATATTAATCTGAAGAAAGTTTCAAAAAAGATTCAGGCACCTATGTTTATTTTTTTTTTTTTTTATTGATGATTTAAGCCAAAGCTGACGTTTCGGTCATTTCTTCAATGTCAACATATAGATCATTTTGGGGATTTTTTCAAGGTAGACCTACCGAAATCAAGATTGAGTTAATGCTTAAATTAGTCGTACAGTGAACGCCAAAGTTAAGTACCACCCATGCGTTTTTTACTTGTGATTATTTTATATTTTTTTTTTTTTTTTATAAAAGAAAATGAAAATCTTTATTTCTAGGTTTGAACCATGAAAGTTTCCATTAAAAAATATATAGGCCAAATATTTTTTTTTTTAAACAATGAAATAATCACAAGGAGAAAACGCATGAGTGGGACTTAATATTGTCGCTCACTGTACATACCATGAACACTAAATCGACTCTGAAGGTAGTCCCGATGAGCCATCAATAAAATAAACATATTTGCCAGGATCTTTTAATTGGAGTCGTTTTATAGGGTTCAGACCGTTGCAACGCGTTGCTCAAATAAACCGGGAATAAATACTGATGTTTCACATTATCTTGGTTGGATTAAAGCAACAACTGCAAAGCTACTCAGTTCTGATTCATCTATATATATAATTCGCTAATGTCCGTCTGTCTGTCACGCTCTATTTAGGCAACTTCCTGTTGAAATTTTGAAATGAAATTTTATATGCATAAAGAGGCTTTCTCGAGATTACAGGAAAATTATTTTCATCCCGAAATTCCTATAACTTTTTGAGCTATTAATTCTTAAAGTTTTATTTCTCTCATAGGAAATGTATAGAGAAATATTTATGTATTCAATGAATGTAAACAAATCTTCAAGCAGGCACTGAATAGGAATGGAATAATGATAATTTTCTTTGAATAATTAAGAAAAAAGGCGAGGGTCCGCCGCAGGCGGGCCCGAGAGAGCCGAGGGAGTTCTAGGGGGGCGAAGCCCCCCGGCTAGGCCCGAAGCCGCTGAAGGCGGTCGACGTGGCTAGTGCAATATAAAAATGTCATCAATTCTAAAAATTTCCATAGTAATGGTGCTTTACGTTAATATTTATTAAGGTGCGTACACATCTGCGCTCTGCTCCGCTCGCGAGCAGTTCGCGGCTCGTGTACGTTGCTCGTGTCATGTTCGTTGAAATTATTTATTTTGACGAACCTGCCTCGATCCAAAGAGATGGATCGCGGCGAGCAGCTCGCGAGCATCTCAAAACAACAAACATGATGCTTGCGAGCGGAGCAGAGCGCAGATCTGTACGCACCTTTACAATTATAATATTTCTTTGTATTAATATTTTACGTTTTCTCCCTAAATAGTAAACAAAAACAATAAATAAAAATTAAAAAAAAAAAAATTATTATTACTAATATACTGTATCTATGTATATATCAATAGAAAACATTTTCTTCCAATTTAATCATGATATTACTATTTCTACTATATCTATGTATATTTCAAAATTCTACCTATGCGTTTTCACCTAGAATTGTAGGAGGAACTGAAGCTGAATTAAATGAATTCCCATTTCAGGTATTTATTCTTTTTGGTACTAGAATGTTTGGAGGAACGATTATTACACCTGAAATTGTGCTGACAATTGCACATGGTTTTCGTGATTTTAAAATGCAAGACAAATTTAATATGATAACCAATACGCTAATAGTTGCTGGAACAAGAAAAATAGAACGAGGAACTGAGGACAAGGGAATACAAGTTCGATACGTAAAAAATTTTAAAACTTATGAATACTTTCAACCTGACACTTATAGAGGTGATATTGCTCTTATTAAAGTTAGTAAACCATTTGAAATAAATGAAGAAGTGAAAACTGTACCTCTACGAAATGATACAGTTATGGATAATACCGAATGTACAATAAGCGGATGGGGAAGAATTGATCCTGATAAGAGAATGGGAACTCTAGGACCATTACTCAAATCTACTGTCCGAATTGTTAATAAGAGAGATTGTTATAATAAATGGTCATCGACTAAGAAGGAAGAAGATTTTATTGGGACAATTTGTGCTTATTCGCCAACAAGTGATGTATGCATGGGTGACTCAGGAGGGCCATTACTTTGCAATGATTTATTAACTGGAATTGTTTCCTGGGGAGCCGATCGTTGTGCATATAGACCGGGAATATATACTGAAGTTGCTTATTATCACGGCTGGATTAAGAAAACAATTGGTAAACTATAGCTGTGCATCATTTTTTTTTTAAAGAATTTCTTCCAGTAAGGAAATCATCCATCTTGGTGCACCAAGACTTTTGATGATAATTGTAATATTCATTTGTATTATTATTATTTTTTTTAATTTATTTAAAAAGGATGGCAACAATCCATTTTTGCCACCGATATATTTATTTGTATTATATTAATTAATTTATTAACATTTCTATTTATATATTTTATTCTAATAAATAAATGTGCTTAAAAATACATAGAATAAAATTTTGTTCTTTTATAACTTAGCTGATTATATTAATCTGAGGAAAGTTTCAAAAAAGATTCAGGCAGCTATGTTTATTTTATTTTTACTTTCTCTTACCTATGTATATATGTAATATATATATAGAGAGAAAGTATTGGATTCATGTCAAAAATTCGATGTCGAGATTTTGATGGATCTTCACGTTTTGAGGTCCCCTGAATCCAAAAAAGTGGTTTTCGCGACATGGTCTGTCTGTGGGTGGGTGGGTGTGTGGGTGGGTGGGTGTGTGTGTGTTCAATTTTAAGCATGAAGGAATTGAGCTAGGAGGTTGAAATTTTATATTTAAGTTAAACACCCCCGGGACCGGAAAAATAAGCTTTTAATCAAAATCGGCCAAAGAGTACTAGTACTTTACTGATGTACTTTTTCAGTTTTTTTCGATTTTCTCAAAATTTGCTCCAACGATTTTTTTTTAAAATTCAAAAATCAATTATTTTTTAGATGCTCTTTAAAATATATATTCTTATTTTGTGATTGAAATCTTCTGAAGACCACTTTACTCTTGTATTTCATAGGGAAGATAGGAGAAATGGTTGCCATGGTAACAAAATATAAATATTTTCCCATACTTATAAATTTTACATCTGAATTCATATGTTCCGTACTGTCGGGAACTAAATATATGTCGACACAAAAATCTGGTGTGACAAGCACAGTACACAACTTTCGATTACCGAAGGTAAGAGAAAGTTGTGTGCTGTGCGCCAGTCACACCAGATTTTTTTATTGATGATTTAAGCCAAAGCTGATGTTTCGGTCATGTGGCTCTATGGGAAGAATGTTTATAAGTTTCCTTTATGTTTATTAAAGCTTTTGTGGTTTAAAATAATATTATTAGGAGAATTTTTAATTATAGACCACATTTTTGTATTAATTATTTATTAAAAATATATAAATACTGTACAACTTTTCATCTGCTTATTCTGCAGCCTTTATCAAGTACTGTGCACTTACTCCGGCTCAAGTGAACTAACTGACAGTTAGTTGCAGAATAAGCAGTTGAAACGTATTTATATGTTTTTAATAAATATTTAATACAAAAATGTGGCCTATAATTAAAACTTCTAATAATAAAGTTTCCTTTAGTTATATGACACGTGGCTAGATGGCAATACTAGGCTAGTTCAAAATTTATCCTGTAGAGTTCGTTCCCCAACAAAATAACATTTTTTCATGAGTTTCTCATTCACACACACATGCACAGTCTTTTCGGCAACTTAGGCCATTTAAGGCTTTAAACGATACTCGTATGTTTTTAATATATTTATCCAGGTCCAGGCATTCTTATTTAAGCCATTTGGTATCCAAATGTTTTAAATAAAATCATCGGACTTCCTGGGGTCCGAACCCGCGACTTTTGGTATACGAGGTTAGCAGGCTAACCCCTACACCAAGCCCCAAGGGCTTTTCATGAGTTTAATAACAAATACATTAATTGGCTTAAAAATCTGAATATAAATGAATTAACTTTTTTAAACTAATAAATTACTTTTAATTATAAATTTTTACAATTTATAAATGACCTTTTGTTAAAAAAAAAATTAATAGTACTACGTGCCATTCAAGTAGCTAAAAAAAGTTTTGTAATATCATAAAGCAAAGTGTACGTATCAAAGCATGTGAATTGCAACAAACTCGAGTTCAAATCTCTTTGGGAGCAAGTTTTTTTTCTTCCTGCTTACTTTTAGTTCCATGACAAACGTATAGATGGCCTCAGTGGCGGATTAATGCAATTTTTTTATTTAAGTACTTTGTGGGCATCTATGGCCATTTAGACCCCTTTCTTATTTATTTAAATTGATTGGTAACAAATTCAATTGAAATTAAAGCTTGGAAACCATAATTTCTTTAGATTACTAGTTTTTATAATATTGTGAATTTCTTCTCGAGGGGGGGCGAGGGGGCGATCGCCCCCCCCCCTTTAATCCGCCCTGGATGGCCCTAAACTTATAAACAATTTTTAACCTGGAGCTGTCCAATCTTGATTGTGTTTGATCTGTGGTTTCGGTCATTTCTTCAATGTCAACATATAGATCATTTTGGGGATTTTTTTCAATGATAGACCTACCGAAATCAAGATTGAGTTAATGCTTAAATTAGTCGTACAGTGAACACCAAAGTTAAGTACCACCCATGCGAGATTATTTCTTTTTTTTTATAAAAGAAAATGAAAATCTTTATTTCTAGGTTTGAACCATGAAGGTTTCCATTAAAAAATATACAGGCCTAATATTTTTTTTTTAAACAATGAAATAATCACAAGGAGAAAACGCATGGGTGGGACTTAATATTGTCGCTCACTCATAGGCGTAGCCACGGGGGGGGGGATTTGGGGGTTCAAACCCCCCCATTGGACCCAAGCCATGACTAGATATTTAAGCTCTATAATACAAACAATACTTTCTCTCTATATATATTTCATATATAGGGTAAGAGAAAGTAAAAAAATATAATAATTTTCTCTAGTTTAAAAAAAAAATAAAATAAAATAATTTTATTAAAGGAAACGCAAAAAATTCAAGAAAATTCTGAATTTTCCCATTGAAAATAATTGATTTTTGTCTTGCTTTATAAAAAATTAAAGCCTGCTAAAATTGATTAAATCCCTCAAATGAAAAATGATAAAAATTATTATATAATTAAATTTTTTATTTTTTTTTTTTAAAGAGATCTGAGATAGAACTCGGATCAAGAGAAACAAAACAGGCAGAAACTCCGCCATTATAGGTATACATATAAAATTCTTAAGATGTGAAGGTTACATTTTTTATTGCCTGAAACGAGATGAATGAAAAATTGGGGCACTTAATTAAGAAAGGGCGGGCCCGAGCCAATCCGAAGGGGTTCCAGGAGGGCGGATTGGCTAGTCATTTACTTCATTATACTGCCCTATTAGTCGGGGGGGGGGGGAGAGGGAGAAATCATCCTGAACCCCCCATCGAAAATTTCTGGCTACGCCTATGCGCTCACTGTACATACCATGAACACTAAATCGACTCTGAAGGTAGTCCCGATGAGCCATCAATAAAATAAACATATTTGCCTGGATCTTTTTTAAAATCCATAATCAAAAACTAAAGACAACATCAACTTTTTGTTAACATTCATTTGAAATTCATTCATGAAAAAAGTCAAAATATACCGTAAATATCGTTCTAATTTACTTTTTGAATTTTATTTAAATTAATTATTATTATTATAAAAAAAGATATTGATTCCTTAAAAAAATGGAGGAAAGCCAGCCAATTAATCAAACATTTTTTGTAGATATTTCGAACCATTCATCCTTAGTTATTTTGTCGATTATTGTCTTGCTTAATAAAATTGTGAACATAAATTACCTGGAGGGGGAGAGTAGCCCGATTCAAATCTATATCACATGGCTCCAGATAAATTTGTGTTCACAATTTTATTAAACAAGAAAATAATCAACAAAAAGCATTTTCAAATATATACTACCTGGTTTACACGGTTCAAGTAAATTGATCAAGTAGGTTGAATGAAAGCTTGAAAAGTCTACTTGAAACGTGTAAACACTACTTACTTCTTGCCATTCAAGTTGATTGCAACTTGAAAGTCAATAGAGAAGCTTTCCATCTGGCTGAACAAGTAGATACCCCCACCATAGAAATATCATGCCTTCACTAGTGCTCCCTATCGGAAACAAATTGAACTTTAAATGTCAAACTCAAAATTCTAACCAGACCAGAAACGAAATTTATTTAAGAACACCCTACAGCCAAGAAAAAAGGAAAATAAAAGCAAAATTATTTTTTTTAATAAGTTGTTAATTTTTACACGTTTAGTAGTTTTCACTTTAATATAAAAAACTTTTAGTATTTATTTTCCCGCCACTTTCTTCTTTCCTACTCGAAAGACCGTGTGAACGCTTACTTGAATTCAAGTAGATCTTTCGAGCTTTCATTCAACCTACTTGATCAATTTACTTGAACCGTGTAAACCAGGCATAAGGGATCTTTACATCAAAACAGGTAGAAATTATTTTTTTATTCAAGTTATTCAAAGTGGTGAATATAAGGTAGGGGTATTATTTAGAATAAATGAATGGACTTGAACCGGGGCATCATAATAGAGGGTTTGGTGTAACGGTAGCTTAAAGAAATTGGATGCTAGTATCTTTAGCTTTTATATTAAAAAAAAAAATTCAAAAGAATCGATTCTACCTTGAATGAATTTCTCTAAGCCCTCTCTCTTTTTTTTATATCCTTTTCAATATAGCATTAACATTTCTCTATATACAATCATTTAATATTGTAATTTATTCGTTTAATTTAAAGCAAATAGAAATGTTTGTTCCATATTTTATTTTAAATGCATGCAAATCTGTGATTCACGTGACAAGATATTAAATGTTTTTCCATAAAAAAAAAATCTTAAATATTTTCTGATATGAATGTAAACAGGTTTGGCCGTCATTTTGGAAGATTTATCTATGTTATTATTTATTTTTATTTTATAAACATAGTGGCTTGGAAATTGGAACCAGCCTCAAGAGATTTTCAACACGAGCTATACGTTAAATTATATCAGCCCTATCATCCAATCCCCACTCTCTTACAACTCGAAAATAAACGAACCTAATATAATTTATTAAATCTATCTATTTCTCTGATGAAAATAAAATATATATAAATCAATAGCTTTGAACAGGATTTTCATTAATGTTTATTGATTCATAAATAAAACTGTTGAACATTCTAAACATACCATCATAATTCAATAATTTTTTCAACAATAATCAGACCACTTCTTTTGGAAATTGAAATTTTATATAATTTTCTTTTAACCCTTTTCGGTTCCTGCGGCCATTTAGGGGTTAGAATTTTATTTAATACATTTAAAATACATAGCACCGGGGGACGTTTCACAGGCTGATTGCTTGTGGTCATCAATTTCGAATTTTCGCCGCGCTTGACATCGCTTAACCGCAACGATTGAATTTTTGACATGAATCCAATACTTTCTCTCTTTATATTAAAATATATAGAGGTAAGAGAAAGTAAAAAAATCACAACTCGCCTGTTTAACTTTAATTATTTCATTTTTTTCTTGTTGGTCTTTATTCTTATGTCTGAATCTCAGATGATTTTAATTTCTTATATCAACAAAAAGAATTTAAGGCCAGAGAGAAAGATGTCTGAAATATCGGCATTGGCTTTTTATCAGCTACCTTTAACATATTCACAATTTTGATATCTCCATTTAAATTTTATCTTGATCAAATAATTATATTGATCAAATATGTAAATAATATAATAAATAATATTTATTATATATTTTCATATTGGCATTTATCTTTTAAATAAATTAATTATTGCATCATGACATAAATGATTTAGAAAAAAAAAAAAAAAAAATACTCATTGCAAAAAATTCAGATAATATCAATAAAATATTTAATGTGATAATTAATTACGCTTTTAGCGTAAATATTAATATAAATAATTTTAATATAAACGAAAAAATAATTCCAACGGCATCATTTTAAAATATTATTTGAAACACTGTCAAACTGCAGGATATTTAGCAAAAACGAGCAGCTTCAACAGAGAAACTTCCTCCAAGGCGGGACATAATTCTACAATATAAACAAACCATCAAACAACATGGCCTAACCACTGAACCACTCGCTCTCAACTAAGAGCAGATCGCTCTGGCCCGCATCAAATCTACTCCATCTCCCCCCTGGTTCTCTGTCTTCGATCTCACAAGCAACGAAATAGTATTATTCAATAGACTCCGGATAAATCATACTCGATGCAACGCTCATCTACACAGATTCAACAACATATCCTCTCCATTATGGACATGTAATCCAGTACCAGCCACACCAGAACACCTAATCACAGAGCGCCCTCTCTATAGTTCACATCGGAGGCAATTAATAGAAGCTATAGCACCAAACTTGTGGTCACCTCCAAATTACCTGGATCTCAAAAGCTCATCGGACAGTCATCAAAGCCTTAGATCCAAAATCTCCATATAACAGCTGCAACTCCACTCTACAGAATTTTGAAATATTTATTTTTTAGTATGCTTTTCTAGGACTTTTACTTTTAATAATGTTATATTTAAAATGTTTTTTATGTATGTATTTTATATGTAGGCTATATAATTTTTTATGTACTGTATTTTGTGAAACTGGCAGAAAGACCTCTGGAAAAAATTTTGTGACGGCTATCTATATGTGAGAAAGGAAATATTTTGACTAAGAAAGAATTTAATATTATTTTTTATAATCAGTGTTTTGATATTTGCCTTGAATAGACTGGAGATTCTGAGATCTACTCAATTTTCGGGCAGTTAAATAGATAGATTTTTGCCTTCTTTCTATTTAATTTTACCATATAGTCAGAAACTACTTTTGTTAACTGTTTTTAAAGCGTAATTTAAACTCACTTTCCATTTGATAATAATTTAAAATTTAAATTCCATTACATATTTTGATAGAATAGCCTATTTGTTTTTATTGATTGCGCTACATAACTCCGGGGCTTTCGAGAATTTATGCTATTTACCAATAATAATATGTTATTAGAGATCAGTTTAGATTAGTGGGGATATTAAATAAAAAAGTCAAATTAATTCTTTGAATTTTGACTCCCACCTGAGAACTGTAGCAGAACGAACAAACCAGAACCCTTAACTAGAGAGATATTATTGAAAATCTCCTCAAATAATAATTATTTGTATTTTTTTTTTGTTCACAGATTCCTCATTTTATTTGACTCTACGTTTTCTCCCTTCAACGCAAACCATCAAAATCATGGTGAGTTGCTTCATTTGTTTTTATTAATATCATTGAATATTTTTATTACGAAAACGGGAATTTATTCATGCAACCCAGATATATAAAATAATATAGAATTCACAAATAAAATATTATTTTATACAGATTTTATTATAGCCTACTATTATATAAACAATTCAGGACATGGAGGCTTCACAATTCACAAATTGTTAAAATCTCAAAAGAATATCGATATTTTATACAGCGTATCTTTACATTTCTAATTCCTGGGTGTTATAAGCCTATAAATTTCATAATTAAATACTTGGTTTGTTTTATTTAGATTTATGTTCTGAGGGGGGGGGGGGGTTCAATTTATTTCCGAGCCCGAGAGCCTCGACTAAACTCCCTCTGCTTTTAAACACCATGTTTAGTGTACAGGTCACGATTTTTTTTTCTATTTTCACAGCATCTATACTTTTTAACATCCCCTGGGTGATCAAATAATTATTGGTGTATGTAAATATTTAAAACGAACCAATATAAATATACGAATTACATCAAAAAAAGTAAGACAACATCAACTTTTGTCAATCTATCAACTGGAAATAATCCAGCACCATTTTTGAATTCAATCTAAAATATTTAGAGAACTGTCAATATTAACCTAAAAAAATATATTTAAACAAAATCGTTCCATTCATTTTACTAAAAAAAAACCCACAAGAATCAAAATATCAAAATAGGATAGAGTTTGGACCCATTCAACTTTTGAAATGTTTCGAACAAAGTTTATTCATTAATCTTCAGGAGGAGATTGAAATCATATGTTGCCCAAAAGTGGTCGAAATAGATTTGGATACATAAAATAATATATATAATGGTGAAGAATATGGCTCGGCGTTTCGGACGCCAGTCGCGCCCTTCCTCAGGACAATCAATCGTCAAATAAATACAGATGGAGGTATTTCTAACGAAAATTGAAATCGTGTATGAAAAAATAGTTTTCAGTTTGACACATATTGCAATTTTATTGTTTCATACACGATTTCAATTTTCGTTAGAAATACCTCCATCTGTATTTGTTTGAAGATTGATTGTCCTGAGGAAGAGCGCGACTGGCGTCCGAAACGTCGACGATCAAATAAAGGAAAAATGATAAAAATTGATCTAGTTTTTGTCTAATTTAATTTTTCCTGGCTGCTATTCGCTATCCTTTTTTTTAATTAAAAACACTCACTTTTTTCTCATTCACACACACATACACATTCACACAGTCTTTTCGGCAACTTAGGCCATTTAAGACTTTAGACGATATCCGTTGCAAGTAATATATATATATTGGGGATCCAGGCATTCTTATTTAAGCCATTTGGTATTCAAATGGCTTAAATAAAATCATCGGATTGCCTGGGGTCCGAACCTCCGACTTTTGGTATAGAGGCTAGCACGCTAACCCCTACACCAAGCCTCGAGGGCATTCGCTATCCTTAATATATATAATATTTATAATATAGGTCTTCACGTGTTTAATTTGACCTTTTTAACTAAAGCATTTTTTGAGCTCAAATAAGGTTGTAGATAGGTTTATTTTACGTTTGATGCGTCTGCCGAGCTCATCCCAAAGGTGTTCAATGGGGTTTTAATCGGGAATGTATTCAAAGCTTTACTTGTCATTTGAAAATATACAAAACGCTTAATTTCATTTGTAAAAAATGTAAATTGCATAAATAAAACGCCACTAGATTAATTAGTTCCCTAACAAGTCTATTTTAAAGTAAATGGAAGCATAATTGATAGAAGGCTTTATTTCAGGATTGATAAACGAATTTATCAAAGATTAGGCATATCTTAATTTATTTTTTTCATACTAGTTTAACTATATATACCGCATAATAAAATTTATCAATTATGATGTATTTAAATACTCACCACCTTTGGCGAGTGAATTGAAGAAGGAGTCGAGTGCAATTTGGCCGGTAGGAAGTGCTGCACTGAGTGCTCCACTTAGGGCTAGAAGTTCCTGGCAGGTCATAGGGCCATCGACGGCCCCATCCATTCCGCCTGTACCTGCCCCACTCCCAACACTCAATGCAACAGCGGCAGCCGCTGCAGGTGTCATCGGCTCCAAAGCCGGGACTGGGGTTGCAGGGACGGTGGGTCCCGGAAGCCAACCGTCCCCTAAAAAACAAAAAAACAAAAACACAAAACACCATCAGAAATAAATATAATATTCTGTTAGTATTTTTATAAATAATTGCAAAAAATAAAAAGGGTTCATACGTTCTTTCATAAAATTTAATTAAAAGGCTTCTAATTAATTTTTTTTCCCCTTGAATCTTAATATAAAACCAACGAAAATATTACAATAACAAGGTAAAACGTAATAAAAGATATAAAAAGGAGGTTAATTAGAAAATATATACTTGATATGAACAAAGACCTAAGCAAAAATATAATTTGTGATTTAATTAGAGAGATTATCTCTATATTAATGTTCTTTAAAAAAAAATTCTCATATTTTTTCCTTCTAGACTAAGTCGAGATTTAATCCCTTTAATTGAAACTAATAAAAAAAATTATGTTAATACATAGAGTAGGTATATATTATATATTAACCACCATGCCTGTTTGTGTCATTTTCTCGCTGGAACAAACGTTTCTTGTTACGGCATTGACATTTTCTCTGGAGCATCCATTTGTTCCATTTCCTGTTGCAGTATGTAACAGGATTATATCACTAAACATTACGCTACTTCGTCGGCGATGATGTTGAGTTGGTGGACTGAGCAGACCCTGGAATTCAAAACGAATTTTTCTAAATAATTGTTTTTATGTTTGTTATATTTTTCGTAAAATGGAGACATGTTTTACTTTCTCTTAACTATGTATATATGTAATATATATATAGAGAGAAAGTATTGGATTCATGTCAAAAATTCGATGTCGAGATTTTGATGGATCTTCACGTTTTGAGGTCCCCTGAATCCAAAAAAGTGGTTTTCGCGACATGGTCTGTCTGTGTGTGGGTGGGTGGGTGGGTGGGTGTGTGGGTGGGTGTGTCTGTGTTCAATTTTAAGCATGAAGGAATTGAGCTACGAGGATGAAATTCTATATTTAACTTAAACACCCCCGGGACCGGAAAAATAAGCTTTTAATCAAAATCGGCCAAAGATTACTAGTACTTTACTGATGTACTTTTTCAGTTTTTTTCGATTTTCTCAAAATTTGCTCCAACGATTTTTTTTAAAATTCAAAAATCAATTATTTTTTAGATGCTCTTTAAAATGTATATTCTCATTTTGCGATTGAAATCTTCTGAAGACCACTTTACTCTTGTATTTCATAGGGAAGATAGGAGAAATGGTTGCCATGGTAACAAAATATAAATATTTTCCCATACTTATAAATTTTACATCTGAATTCAAATGTTCCGTACTGTCGGGAACTAAATATATGTCGACACAAAAAATCTGGTGTGACAAGCACAGTACACAACTTTCGATTACCGAAGGTAAGAGAAAGTTGTGTGCTGTGCGCCAGTCACACCAGATTTTTCTTTTTTTTAAGTTTTTTTAATAACTTCTTAGACAATTGAAATCCCAAAAAATCATCATTATCGCTATAGAAGAGGGTAGTGATTCCATTATTAGGTGGGGGACCAGAATTAGCATCTGAAAAATTTACTCACTCTATACATAGATCTGAATAATTTCGAACTTATAAATAAATATTGATAATTTTTTATTAATTCTGGGACGAGGTTTATCTTCAAGTTTCCTTTAATTTTGCTTCAGCTACACTCGTCAACAACAGGATTTTTAGTGTGATGATTAATTTAAAAAATATAATTATTTTTTAAACATTTATTTAAGGTCTGAGAGTGTAGCTGAAGCAAAATTAAGAAAACTTGAATAAATATTGAATTAATATTTTTGGAAAAAATATAAGATGACCACTCTGAACTTTTGGATGACATCTTGATCACTAGACCATCACAATGCTCAAACAAGAAACCACGAATTCAGTTCCAGAGACTGACTTTTTTCGAAAACGTTGAAAGATTTTTATTAGATTTATTTAATTCAAAATTATTTACAATGTATTAAATAATTGATTTAATTATTTATCAATTTCTTAATTTCTTTTTATTTCGTCTCTTTTGTCTCCTCTTGCTGTCTTGTTACTAGTCTTGTCCATTTCATCACATGTTTGTCCATTTTTCTTCTTAATCAAAATTCCAACAGGAAGTTGGTCAAACACATAGGCGCCGGAACTGGGGGGGGGGGCAAGGGTACGATTGCCCCCCCTGGCATCCTACAGGGGGGCAGAGGGGGCAAAATTTCTTCTTTTATTTCATTTATTATTAAAAATGATATATTTTTACTTTTGAAAAATAAAATCTTCTAAATTAAAAGAGTAAGAAATTCATTTTTTCCAAAAATTTTTGAAAAATCACTACCAAATTTTTTAAAATTTTAATTTTATTAAAATTGTGATTTTATTTAAAATTTTTTTAGTTTTATAGTAGATTTGTTTTTGTTTTATACTATTTGAACATATTAAATTATTTTAATTTTCTAAAAAAATTTTTTGCCCCCCCCCCCCCCCCCCCCCCTGATTCAAATTCGTTCCGGCGCCCCTGGTCAAACAGAGACAGACAGACGGACGGACTCTCTGCAATTATATCTATATGTGATTATAACTGGATATGGCTGATGTGAATGTATTCAAGGGATGATAATTAGGCAGCCAAAAACAAAAAACAAAAAAACAAAAAGAACC
>JAKCPI010019500.1:0-18251 GCA_023213315.1 Euborellia annulipes
AAAAATATCATTTTCTGATAATTAGTATATTCTTATCATTTTCTTTTTTTAAATAAATTATTTTAAATATTTCCTAGAATTTTATATTTTAAGTGATTTTTCTATGGACCATTTCTCTGTGTTGGTACAATATGTATGTATGTTCTACAAAAATAAATCCGAAACGACCTTTCATCATCTTTATACATATGTATACTTTATGCGAGATTATCTCCGAAATTATTTATTTTTTGAAAAATCTGGTGTGACTGATCGCACAGCAAACAACTTTCTCTCACCTTTGTGTCACGTCTCAGGGGGGTACCTAACTTAACTATAAAATTTCAACCTCTTTTCGTTCTTGAGATATTTTGTTAACAGACACACACACACAGACAAATAGGTAGACAGACAGACCATGTCGCGAAAACCACTTTTTTGGATTCGGGGGACCTCAAAACGTGTATCAAAATCTCGACATTGAATTTTTGACATGAATCCAATACTTTCTCTCTATATATTATATATATATATATATATATATATACATAGGTAAGAGAAAGTAAAAATCAAAACTGTTTAAAATATAGTAGAATAATTATACCATAATAAGGCAAAAAATTACATTTCAAAATTTTTGAAAAAATATTTTAGACAAAGTGTCCGTTAAAAGTTTTATTTCAAAAGTTGATACTGATTGATCGATCAAAAGATCAGTCTGTGTTGCGGATGGAACAAACTATATGTTTGTTTAGAGAGGATCAAGAAACTCAAATAGTCAAGTTTAGCTGGATCACCCTGTACCACTCCTAACTCTGGAGAGTTAAGACCCTCTGATCCAAGTCAATATAATATACAATAACTTCACAAGAACAACTCAAAATCTATAGATAACGTTTGGAACTGTTAAGTGACGCAATAACAAATAACAGCTTCACTGAGTCAGATCCCTATTTCGGGGTCGGCATATTATGATATTATATATGGTCGGAACAAGTGGAAAAGCGAGCAATTGCTGAATTTAAATTTCCCTCATTGCCTCAACTTTCTTTTATTATGGCCAATCAACGCCCTGATAGGCACATACACACAGAGACAGGAAGTAAGAGGCTAGTGCTTTATATATAATAATGATCAGATGTGAGCGAGAGAAGAAAGTCAAAAATCAATCATTTTTTAGATGCTCTTTAAATCGTATATTCTCATTTTCCCCTCAAAATTGTTTGAAGCACACTTTACTCTTGTACTTCAAAGGAAAGATAGGTTTTGAGGAGAAATGGTTGCTATGGTAACAAAATATAAATATTTTGACATTTTAATATATCGATGGAAATTAAATATATCTCACAAAAAATCTAGTGCGACAAGCACAGAACACAACCAAGGTAAGAGAAAGTTGTGTTCTGTGCTTGTCACACCAGGTTTTGGTCTTGTAGTAATGAATAAAGAAAAGAGCGATTGCACTCATGTTTTTTGCTTTCTAAGTAAACTATATAGATCTATATATAATATTTACATTAAAAATATTATGTTGTAAACTAAATTTTTGGAAAAGCGAAATTGTTGAGATGAGATCATATTTTTTTATTAGACATTTTATGAAAAAGACTAGATAGCTAGATGGAATTTTTAAGATGAAATTTTATTCAAAAATACGATTTTTTTTTACTACATTTCGTTAATAACAAATTCTAGAAAATGAAAATACATAGATGAAATATTTTTTAAAAGGAACTCGGAAATGTAGCATAAGCAAGCCCCTTGGCGAATAACCCTCCTGGTAGATTGCTTTATTATTTATTTATATATAAATTTTATTCTGAACTTATTAAATATTTATATTCGACTATAAACATTTTATGGATTCCGCCAAGTGGCGAAAGGGACTTGCCTTCTGGGGATGCCTAGCTCTTTAAATGAAGGCGTTATCAAGTAACTCCCTTCCTAAGGAAAATTCAAGAAACAATGCTCTCCACTCCTTCTGTTTTAAAGTTTATTTATATTTAATTCTACCTAGACGTTCTTATAAATTATTTATTTATAAGTTAATTCATTTTATTGTCGTAGGACTATTTAAACATAAATTTACATTTAAATATTTGCACAATAAAATTAATATAATAGGTTTCTTATGGAAAAATTATTAAATTACATTTTTACTTTTTACTTTCTCTGAGAAAGTATTAACGTTAAAAATTCGATGTCAAGATTATGATGGATATAGGCCAGTGGCGAATTTTGAAAAAAAAAAAAAAAAACTGTAAAAGTGCATTAGTAAAATACTAGTACTCTTTGGCCGATTTTGTTCAAAAGCTTCATGTCACATCCCAGTGGGTTACACACAAATATAATATAAGCCGGCCAAGCTGAGGATTACCGAGTCCGAAGTCTCAACACGGCTCGGGTTCGAATCCAGCTTGCGGCAAATAATTCAAACATTCTGCCGAAGTCTCCTCTTAGGGTAAGTAGGGGGATAGCCCCACCGTGGTATTACAAAGGGCTTAATTGGCCTAAGTGTGTTCCCTCTCTGGGAACGGCCACTTCAACCTAACCTAAGAGAAAGTAAAAATAAATAGTTTGAGTTTCATGCAAAATATATGAAATTACATTATTTCGCCTCGTTTTTATTTGCATTTTGAAGAAAAACCTTACGTGAAGGAACAAAACCATCGTCATATTTGGATTCAGAACTTTTATAAATATAAAGTTAAGCCAACAAACTTGAGACAATTTTCAAAAATCGGAAAAACGCAGGCCTATGTAATTAGAGATGAAAATTATTTTATTTTGCTTAATAAAGTGGCGAATTGTTTATTCGTATTAAAATCATACTTATTTAAGAAATAAATAGAATAATATTTACTAGATCAAACAGATGAAAGAAATGGATGGAATCGAAAAGGGATGCCGCCGGGGGCCAGAACCACGGATCTGCCGATAGGTAGGCCTTGACAAAATGTCCTGAATATTAATTATATGAATTTTCTTCACGGACCGGAACATGATAAATCGGTTTAATTTCTTAATTGAAAAATAATTATCTATTATCCTTCTCTTTAATTTCGCACAGGGGCTCACATCTTGTGGATCTTGTGGATACGTGGATGGCAACCACGAGCTATCCGAGCTGGGATAGACAGTCTTTCTGTTCTTTGTATGTCTGTCTCTTCCTTCCTCTTTTCAACAGGCGTCAGACCGTGCGACGGGCCGGCCTATCTATTCTATCCTTCTCGGTCACAAAAACGCATGATAGGCCCGGAGGGAAATAGTGAGGTCCGCCGACCCAGCATAGCGGGAATAAGGCGAGGACAGAAGAAGATCCTTTTCTCTATATTTCTCATATTATAATCGCAGCTTTTTTTAATTATTTGTTTGAATAAAAGCCCTTTTTTTGTTGAATTAAAATGACCGGGTCGTTCAAAATGCACATCACGTAATCTTGTTAGCTCCCTGAATGTATTGTAGAGAGTTGAGTGCATTCTGTTTATTTACACGCATAGATAGCCCACTCTAGATCGAAATCTCTACTGTATTTAAAATCGTTAATAAATAATATTCAAACTGGGGAAAAAGAAAATAATTGTATATTGATATTGAGAATCGATCAATTTTTAAGCTCTCTACAGCATTAAATTATTTGACTTACAAGTCAAGTTCAATTTATCATTTTGTCATAAGAAATAAACGCAATCTTTGAATCATTTTTCATTTTCCATAAAAAAGTTTATTTTTACTTTATCATATATTATGAGAAAGAAAAATTCAATTTTTTTATAGGAAATATGCCTTTAAGAAGTTAAATCAGAGAAAGTAACAATAAAAAATAAATAATAAAAAAAACTTCAAAGGGCCCATACACAAATGATAGTACAAGACTAAAGTGAGCTTCAAAAGATTTCAAGAGCAAAATGAGAATATACATTTGAAAGAGCATCTAAAAAATAATTTATTTATGAATTTTAAACAAAATCGTTGCAGCGAATTTTGAGAAAATCGAAAAAAAAACTGAAAAAGTACATTAGTAAAGTTCTAGTACTTTTTGGCCGATTTTGTTTAAAAGTTTCGGGTCACGTTCCTGGAGAGACCTAACTTAAATATAAAATTTAAACTTTCTAACTCTTTTCGTTTTTGAGATATTTTATTCACACACACACACACAAACATACACACGCTCACACAGATAGACCATGTTACGAAAAGCACTTTTTGGATTCAGGGGACCTCAAAGCGTTTTGACATGAATCCAATACTTTTTCTCTCTCTTTATATATATATTACATATATATACATAGGTAAGAGAAAGTAAATAAAAAGGGTAGTTTGGGGCTAATATTTCATTCTTAACGATTAATTACACTGTGAGGCAAAATTAAACTTTTTTTTCGGCCCCGAGATAATTTCTTCAGATTCTTAAGTAAAATGACCTCATGAATCCAAATATGACCTCCGTTTTCCCCCACCACGTATCGTTAACGGGGGAAGCCTCCACCTCTTTTCGTTAATTATAGGGCCATGAATCAAATTTAGAGGGATGAAAAGGAATATTTTAGTCTTAACATTTCTTCAGAAGGTCTAGAGAAGTGAAAAGTTAAAAAACATTAACATTTGGATCAAAGGAAGGGATGAGGGGGAGGATTTTGTCGCTTAAAATGCAAAAAAAAATCATTAAAAATGATCGTAAAAATAGGACATTTATAAAAACTAAATTTATTAAAGAAAAATTTACATGAAGCAGACTACCCTTTACTCAAGGAGCAAAAAATTGCAAGTCTTAATAAAATTTGTAGAGTGGGAAAATAACTTGGGAGGGAGGGGGTGGCCTTTAAACAGACAGAAATAAAATTAATTTTTATATAAAATTCTAAAAGATTTTAATGAGAAAAACAAATGCAATTTTATTCATTAATTTATTTTTATAATTGAATGTGAATTAATGAATATCTATAAGGGGATGCGTAAGCCGAGGAGGATCGAATTTTATCTAAAATTACAAACAAAGGAAATATTTTCATGAAACGAAGAACAGATTTACAGGCTTGTGGCATATTACGACACAGAAACGTAAACAAATTTAAAAAAATTATCTGAATTTTTACACTTATAATTAGGGGAGGCGAGTGGAGAAACTGCTTAAGAAAATCAGGCATTCAGACAGTGAAAATAAAATAAAAAAAGATTTTTAAAAAAATGCTTTTATTTAAATTGAACTAAAAAGAGAGAAATAAGAAAGAAATAATTTAATTGTTTTTGTTAAAATTTTTTAATATTTATGACTTAAAATAAAGGCGTGGGGCGCTTCGAAGTGATTCCGAGGCTCGCGCCCACGCCTTTATTTTAAGTCATAAATATTAAAAAATTTTAACAAGAACAATTAAATTATTTCTTTCTTATTTCTCTCTTTTTAGTTCAATTTAAATAAAAGCATTTTTTTAAAAATCTTTTTTTTATTTTATTTTTATTTTAAGCTTTTTAGTCTTTTATTCTTATCAAAAATCATCAATATGATAAAGTACCACATTAGTTTGGCCTGTATTGATTTGGTTCAATTGAAAAATTATTCATTATCATAAAAAAATGACTCGTAAATATCAAAATTCAAAACTATAGTTAATAGGGCCTTATTTGCGTGAGGCTTCAAATAAAGTACCACATTAGTTTGGTCTATTTTGATCAAAACCACCATATAGTGGCGTCATCAAAAATGACTCTTAAGTATTACATTTCACACCTTTAGCCCATCGGGAAGTCTTTTGAAATTACATTAATTCGCGAAGGGTTTCAAATAAAGTACCACATTAGTTTGGTCTATTTTGATCAAAACCACCATATAGTGGCGTCATCAAAAATGATCCTTAAGTATTACATTTCACACCTCTAGCCCATCGGGAAGTCTTTGGAAATTACATTAATTCGCGAAGGGTTTCAAATAAAGTACCACATTAGTTTGGTCTATTTTAATCAAAACCACCATATAGTGGCGTCATCAAAAATGACTCTTAAGTATTACATTTCACACCTCTAGCCCATCGGGAAGTCTTTTGAAATTACATTAATTTGCGAAGGGTTTCAAATAAAGTACCACATTAGTTTGGTCTATTTTGATCAAAACCACCATATAGTGGCGTCATCAAAAATGACTCTTAAGTATTACATTTCACACCTCTAGCCCATCGGGAAGTCTTTTGAAATTACATTAATTCGCGAAGGGTTTCAAATAAAGTACCACATTAGTTTGGTCTATTTTGATCAAAACCACCATTTAGTGGCGTCATCAAAAATGACTCTTAAGTATTACATTTCACACCTCTAGCCCATCGGGAAGTCTTTTGAAATTACATTAATTCACGAAGGGTTTCAAATAAAGTACCACATTAGTTTGGTCCATTTTGGTAAAACCAAACTCACAATTTGCGTCATCAAAAATTACTCTTAAATATCAAATTTCACACCTCTAGCTCATCGGGAAGTGTCCTTAACAAAGCCATAAAGTTGGTGACCTTGAAAGAGTAAGTTAAATAAAAGCATTTAACATTTAATTAAAAAGAAAATTCCACCTCCAAAAATCTCACTTATTACTAGGCCACTGACGAGAGATAAAAGTTTAGGAATTTATATTTTCAATTATTTAATAATAATTTCTTATTAAATATTATAGAAGAATATAAATTCTCTGTTAGAGGGGTGGAGGTTGAGGAGGGAGGGAAAGAAATCATTGCTTAAATGTAAAAAAATTACAAAAAAAATAATTTTCTATTTAAATTTTCATTTTTAAAGAAAAAAACTATTTTGTTTATTAGAAGGGGTGATTTACACCCTTTCTCACCCTCCCTCTGGGGTACACGAATTTATCATAGAATTATATTTGAAAAATTGGATAAATTTATCAGTATATTATAAGCGAGAAAAATAAAATACAAAATTACTTTAATTCGTTATGCAAATGAGATGTGAAAATATTCATTACCTTAATAATAAGATGACCACGTGGGGAGTTTGGTGGATGAATGTCTTATCACAACAAATCACAACACAATATAAAAGAAACTAAACACACGAGAGAGAGAGAGAGAGAGGGAGCTGAACCGAATGACTCATGGCTCGACTCAAATACATCTAAAAGACAGACCGCCTGACAGACAGGCAACAAGCAAGCAGGATCTAGTAGCATTGCTCTCTGAGCGACCAATAATTAAAATTATCAAATACGTTCTCTATTTATAAAAATTATATTCACTTGCAAACTAACGGGGTTTTATTCAGTTAGGAATAAATTCGAAATTAAATAACTATTAATAATAATTAATTAATAACTTCATTAATCCACCCCTAAAAATCGAGGGTGATTAAATAAACTACTTCCAAGTATTATTTTTTGAATTTATTTATTTATTATGAATACATTCGAAGTGAAAAAATCTGGTGTGACCAGCACAGCACACAACTTTCTCTTACCCTTCGGTAAGAGAAAGTTGCGCACTGTGCTGGTCACACCAGATTTTTTGTGTCGAGATATATTTAGTTTCCCATAGCACCTTAGTTTCAAACTTGCATTTTAAATGTTGACTGCTTGAAATAAACTATGGTTATTTTTCAAAATTTTAATCTCATATTTGGACATTTTATACACAATATAGAATCGTAAATAAATACAAAATTTCATAAGAATTGGAAAAAAAAAATTTTAAATGCGTAAAAAGTTCCAAAGGGGACCCCCTTTTGAATCGAAATTAACATACAAATCCCTATAGGAAATTAACATTGTTTCTATGCGAAGATAAGGTGGAAAGGGAATTTAAAAAGAGTAGAGACAGGCGATAATGTTTGCAAGTGAGAGAGAGACATATATGTTTTCTTTGAAACAATTAAAGACACAAATAAATTTAAAAAAAATGGGAATTTAAATAATAATTGATTTTTAATCTAATAAAAAGAAAAAGATTTAAATTCCGTTACCATGGCAACCATTTCTATCTTTCCTATGAAGAACAAGAGTAAAGTGGTCTTCAGAAGATTTCAACGGCAAAATGAGAATATACATTTTAAAGAGCATCTAAAAAATAATTGATTTTTGAATTTTAAAAAAAATCCTTGGAGGGAATTTTGAGAAAATCGAAAAAAACTGAAAAAGTACATCAGTAAAGTACTAGTACTTTTTGGCCGATTTTGTTCAAAAGCTTATTTTGAGATTCTTCAAAGGTACTTAAGTTAAATATAAAATTTCAACCTGGTAGCTCAACTCCTTCATGCTAAAAAAATGGTTCCACACATACAGACACACAGACACACATACATACACACACACACACAGACCAATTTGCGGGACCCACTTTTTTGGACTCAGGGGACCTCAAAACATGTATATCCATCAAAATCTCGACATCGAATTTTTGACATGATCGCAATACTTTCTCTCCTATATATTTCATATATAGGGTACGAGAAAGTAAAAATTTGTAACGATTCAACAATTTATTTAGTCCATTTTTATTCAAAGCGCATTTAGACTAAAAACCCCCGGGAATGTATCCCCCCTGCCTTTTTCTCTCAGCGGCCTTAATTATAAAATTAATTTTGGATATATATAATACAATCCCAGTAGAGAGGAGCAGTATGCTTTTTAATGAGGGATTTTTTAAATAATTTTAGATATAAACATGATATTGTATTCCATGTGAAGGATTAATTTAATAAAAATGGATTTCCCTTAATTAAGGAAATGAAAAACAACAAGTTGGCAGCAATTTGTAAAATGGGGTTATCAGCCCTAATGCATCTATACAAATAATTTGTTTGTATTTTGAAGATTAATTTAATTTAAAAATATAAACATACTAGATTATTAAAAAAAATATCAATTTAGAAATCCCAAATATGATTAATGAAAAATAAAAAAACTTTTGGGATGGTGTTGGTTACTACCGTTCCAGGAATATGCGAATGAAAAAAATTGTTTCCTCTCTGATTGACGAATTTCAAAATCGGGCAGCAGATGCGCTAAAAACATATCAATGTGTCGCCGATAAGGACATATAATGTGAATTAATGGGAACCAAATCAAACAAACAAATAATTATGAAATTGAATTTTTCACAGTTATTATTTGTTTTTTGTTTTTGTTTTTTTTTATTGGTTAAAAGAACGACACCGATCCTTTTTTTTGACTATTTAAAAAAAATTGATAGGCTATATGTATCAAATAGGTACTAATTTCATTACAAAACAAAAGAGGATACATTCTCTCAGATTAGTTTTTTAATGTGGAATTGCTAACATCAAGATAATAGAATTTAGATTTTTAACACCTCCATAGGACACTTTTTTCTAATTTCAATTAGAAGGTGCAATCCATAAAACGTAAAAGATCTAAATTATTCGCCTAAATTCAAAGAAATACTTTTAAAGAAAATAAAATAAGTGTAAGGTAAAATATTTAAATAAGAAATTATATGCATGGGCTCGTGAAAGAAAATTTATATTAATATAATTAATTTAAACATCCAAAAAAGAAAGGTACTCTGGGAAGTCGAAACACTGATCTGCCATTTTGTATTCGGTATCCTACTACTAGACCATAGTACCACACTCGTCTATTTGTATTTAATAGATTTTTAATTTTTATCATCGAGGGAAATGTCTCTCTTAATGAGATTACAAATTTCTCCATCGACAAGGTGCAATCTAATGAAAAAACTGAGAAGTTCTTTCAAAGATGCAATTAAAAAATTTACCCGAGGTCTTCCGGACTCGAAGACACACACCGGCTTCTGACCGTAGCCATCCATCTACCGGCACCCAGTGAAGTTACATTATTTCCTATCTTTAACTCCTCCTCCTGTGTTCATTTTTAGTTGACGAACTAATCCTTATTTCTTGTTCCACCCGGAAATTGTTTTTAAGAAACTATTAACAATAGCACGTTTTTTGGCCAAACTAATTTAAATTTTAAAGAATACAATATATGTGAAATGGGACTAAATAAGGGAGGGGTGATTCTGTCTAGTCTGAATTTCTAATATCAACCAATGTAGAAGGAGGGTTAACAATATACATCCGTTTTTTTTTTTTTAATAAAATAACACTCACAATTTTTCCCATTCCCACTCACACTCACACTTTCGGCAACTTAGGAGATTTAAGACTTTAAACGATAACCATTATTAAAATGAATATATCAATTGTGGGTTCAGTCATTCTTATTTAAGCCATTTGGTATCCAAATGGCTTATATAAAATCATCGGACTGCCTTGGATTCGAATTCGCGACCCTTGGTAGGCCTATACATGGTAGGCGAGCTATCAACTACACCAAGCCCAAGGGCAATATACATCCGTCCTACTACACAAATCTTTTTTTAAGACTTGGCAACTTAGGCTAAATAGTCTTTATTATGTATGAATATTAATTAAGAAACATATGTCAGGCAGATATATTTATCCCGTATATTATTTGGTAGTCAAATGATTTAAATAAATTTCTTCTAGCTGTTTGAGAACCAAACTCAGATGCTTTGTCTTTAAAAGTTTATCACTTGACCTATGGCTCAGACGTAGAACATTAGATTCTGATGCCAAAGGTCAAGAGTTCGCATCTCGTCCCAGATGAAGAATTTATTTTAATTAATTGGATATCAATTCATTGGAATAAATAGGGACGGGCCTAAATGGCCTCAGAAGCGGAAAAAACCTTAAATAAATAAAAAAAAGGTTTATCAATATCATATTCAGGTTATAATGTATAAAATCAGCAAATAAGCAAAAATCTTCATTTTCTGATAACAAAATTAAGTCAAATAATAAAAAAAAAAAATAGAGGCAGGTGTTAAAAAAGGTTAAAATTTATGTAAATTCTAAAATTTTTAAAGAAGAGACTTCATAAAATTTGGCTATCAAGTGTCGTATATTTAGTTTTCATATTCCATTTTGAAAATGAGTATTCCTAAACAAATAAGTATAAAACGTCACTCTCAAAAGGTTTCATTCTCAATGAGTTTGTGCTGGAATATCAAATTTTTTGGTCCATTTATTTTCCTTTTATGTTATTTTGCTATCAAATTTTATTTTTAGAATCAATTTATGTGAAAGGAGGGTAAAAAAAGAAATGTAATTTTTTAAATGAAAATTTATTAAAATGTTTTGGGGTTAGAGGTCAAGGATGAAGTGTAAAAAAATAGTTAAAAATAGGCCGATCAGAATTTAGAAATGTCAAAGGAACAAACGAGTGATGTGCAAAAAAATTGTAAAATATATCAGAGACCTGATATTTGTTATTAATATATTATAGAATGCTGTTTATTTTTAATTTAAATAATTAATAAAACTACGAAAATATTGAAAATCAAAAAAAATTGGGGCATATTCCGGGATCTTATTTGAAACAGAACTTCTCCCATTCAATTCAGAACATTTGGTCCCCGGAAAATTGAATCTAAAATTATTATTTCTATATAAACTAGTGGATAGACACAAGTAAGATGATGTGGAAAATAGGAGTGATGCGGGTTGTGCAAGCCTAGGTTTGCAGGCGTTGTAGGTTCGTTGCTTGAATAAATAAAACTAATTTCCTAAGTAAGGAATGAAGTAAAAGACGATTATAGGTCTGATCTAAGAACGGTATTCGCTGGGATATAATATCTTTTTAATTTAAATTTTTTGCAAATTTCGGCTGCTGAAATCCTTTAGTGTTTAAATAAACAATATTGATTAGCTTTAGCTTATCGATGGCTACCGGCTGACGTTCTACACTCTTGTCCAATTGTCCTAGTAATAGCTATTAAAAAAGCTATCTAAACAAATCTATTGTGAATAGTCACATAGCCAGTGGCGTCATTTCAACTTTTTCTTGGGGGGGGGGGGCAAACATTTTTATTTCTTAAAAACTTCCGGGCGAGAGAAAAAAAAAAAAAAAAATTTACTTCCAAATGGGTACACAAATTTGGCCAAAAGTTATTTAATTTAATTAATTGTTTAATTTTGTACAGTTTGTATACTCGTAGATGTATTTTGGAGTATTTTATTTAGAATAATATAAAATTTTATAAAAATCAGAGCCCTTGGGGGGGGGGGGGGCAAATGCCCCCCCCTGCCCCCCCCCCAAATGACGCCACTGCACATAGCACACAACTTTCGGTACTTGAAAATTGTTTTGTGCTTGTCCCGCAGAATTTTATTATATGATATATATTTAGTTTCAAGTAGTAGATTAGAATTCAAGGTATAGCCTACATTTTTTAGGCCTTTTAGGCAATATAGACTTTAAATGATACTAATATAATATTATTTAAATACGATATACTGTATGTGGGGGTCAAGGCACATTTATTTATACCATTTGGTAATCAAATGATTTAAATAAGTATTAATCGGACTACCTGGGATCTGAGCCCACTCCACCTGGTTTGAAGAATATTAATATTGACATTTAAACAAAATTTTATGTTGATGGACTCTTTTTGAGACCCCCCTAAGTCCAAAAAAGTGGGTTCCGCAAAATATTTTGTCTGAGCCAGTCTGCGTTCAAAATAAACCTTGAGGAAAATGAGTTAGGAGGTTGAAAGTTGAAATTTAAGTTACGAATTCCTCTGAGGCAAAAATAAGCTTTTAAATAATCGGCTAAAAAATACTGTCCGTCTGTTACGCTCTGTTTGACCAACTTCCCGTTGGAATTTTGAAACGAAATTTTCCAGTCTTATAGAGGACGTTATGGAGAGTCCCGGAAAAATACTCAGATCCCGAAATTCCTATAACTTTTTGAGTTATTAATTCCTAAAGTTACGATTTCTCCCATAGGAAATGTATAGAGAAATATTTAAGTATTCTTTGCAGTTGTGTATTCTTTGAATGTAAACAAATCCTCAAGCAGGCACTGGACTGGAATACTTATGGAATACTTAGTTGTTAGTAATAATAATTTTCTTTTCATAATTAAGAAAAGGCGAGGGTCCGCCGCAGGCGGCGCGAGCCAGTGGTTGGGGGTCCAGGGGGGCGAGCCCCCGCTCTAGACGCCACGCAGTTTCTCATTAAGGCGAGGGTCCGCCGCAGGCGCCGAGCCAGTTGCTAGGGGTCCAGGGGGCGTAGCCCCCATGTCTAGACGCCACGCAGTTTCTCATTAAGAAAGGGAGAGGGTCCGCCGCAGGCGCGGCCCGAGCCAGCCGATGGGGGTCCGGGGGGCGTAGCCCCCACCTGACGCGAAGCCCGCCGAAGGCGGGCGGCGCGGCTAGTTCTGTTATATTCAGGTAGCGATGAACAAAGAATAAAAAGAGTGTGTTTTTTTATGTAAGATATTGGCTGGCGACTGTAGCTACAGTTTCGAGGCATCCCCCAACTTCAGGCCTGTGGACAATTTTCATATTACAGGTTTACAGCTAAAATTATTATCATTTTGATTTCAAAATTGTAGATAAGAGAAAGTTGTGTGCTATGCGATCAGTCACACCAAATTTTTAAGAAATTGCTTTTCTTTAAGTGAAAAAAAAAACAATATTAATTATATTCTATGATAAAAGATATGAACGACATATAGGCCCTCTCTATTAATAAATAATTAAATAAGTCTTCAAATTTATTATTTAATTCACTCTAGATGTTTTAGGTGCAATTTTATTGTTCATTTCCGAAACGTCTAGAGTGAATTAAACACATAGGTTTTATTTATTTTTTTATCATTGGCCATTTTTATCCATCATCAAACGATGTTTGTTCTATCTAACTACGCAGACATCCTACACAATATTAATAAACTGCAGATGACCATAATTTTTTTTTCTTTTAATTAACTTTCCTAAAATCAACAAGAATCCAAAATAAATATTTTGATTATGATATTTGATTAGTTAACAATATATTTTCTCAAGAGTCTTATTGTTTATGTAATGCAGCATAAGTGCTATTTAAGTAAAGCAAACATTTTATCCTTCAATAATTATGCTTCCTCAGTCATGGCCTAGCTACATGATGATACATCAATATATAATGATAATGGTCTAAAAATGTATTTAAAATTTACATGATGGGCCGGTTGATCCCAATCTTCAAAGTGAGATGCTTTTTTCTCGGTACTCGTGGATGAAATTAGATTTTAGATTTTCAAATTCAAATTTTTTTAACGCAGATTGTTTTTACATTACTTTTTAACACCTACTTGTTTATTTTAAATTTTAACGTCTGTTTTTAGAGAATAGACCTGATTATGTTTTATATTAGACCGAACCGACCCCTCTTAAATTTGCAGACATCAACATCTCAACCCTGGATGTAACCAGGAAGGATCACAGTAATAGCGTTCAAGGTCAGATAACGCACAAGTGAGCAAAAAATGAGTGGTATAAGAGACGATTGACATGAACATCGGCGGGAATTGTATTCTGTCAGAAAAGTAGTATCCTCGTGGCCACGGCGTGTATGTATGTTTGCCCGGCGTAGGCGTCGGCGTCGGCGCGGTGCCCGTCGGCGTCGGGTGGCAGTGGGTGCCGTTTTCGATACGGACACCTCAGTTAGTTGGCACCGCGATGCAGTGGCGCTCGCACGCCTGTCCGGGCCGCCTGGCTTCTGCATGTCGTCTGCTATGTTTGATGATCGCCTATCTATGCTTCCTGCTACTTGGAGCCGCATTATTTAGCAGTATTGAGGGTCCTGAGGAAAAGGACCGGGTGCGCCAGCTACGCCACTCCCGGGCTAACTTCCTTGCCTCGCACTCATGTGTCTCTGGTGAGCGCTTCTTTCATTCTCAAATATTGTAATAAATACAGTACATTCCTCAATTTGTCAAAACTGTATACTAAATAATATTGTATATAATGGTAATAAAAAAATCTATACATCTCATCTCTCTCAGAATATTCTCTCAAACAATGGATGTGATATTGAATTTTTTTAAGCTAGAACCTACTTATAACATTATTAATAGAAAGATCCGTATAAATCCTTTTTGAAATCCATAATAGCGAAACTTTTTATAATCGATTAATTTAATCCTAAAATTAGAAAGTTATGAGATGCTAATTTCAAGAATAATTAATCATAAATGTTAATAAAATATATGTTGGTCTAATAATTAATTATTATTATAACTTAGATATTTTTTCAGGAACTTTTCACCTAATAATAAGTTATAAGTATTTGATAATTTATATTGATTTACATTTCTTTAAGAAAAGATTAATTATTTTAGCTTATATGGAATTGGGATGAAGAATGACGTCACTACCATCGTTAATGTTAAGCAAGGTCAAGTTCAGCTAAATCTCCAATAGGTAAGAAAAAGATGTAAAAGAGAGCCAGAAACAATTTAACTAAAAAATATTGTAAATAAGTATAAAGGATAAAGAGCATAAAGGATGCCAGGAACGGTTGAACCTCGGATGCATAGGCATAGCCAGGGGGGGGGGGGTTCAATCCCCCATGGCACCCAAGCCATGACTAGATATTTAAGCTCTATAATACAAATTATATTTCATAAAGGGTAAAAGAAAGTAAATAATAATTTACTCTAGCTAAAAAAAAAGTCAAAATGAATTATATCGTAAAATAATCTTAAATTTGTGAAAAAATTTTCTTGAAACCCGCCCCCCCCCCATCAAAAATTTCTGGCTACGCCAATGCTCGGGGGGAGGGGGGTGGCCCCGAGGAACCTGCGTGGGAAACGACCTCCAGTATACATACAATAAAACCCAGGAACTAAGATAGAAAATAAAAATAAATAAGCGAAAGTAAAAATCTGGTGTGATCGCACAGCTTCGACCTTGGGTAATCGAAAGTTGTGCATCTAAAAAATAATTGATTTATGAATTTTGTCAACATATAGGCCTATTTAGTTTTCACAAATATATTAAAATTTAAAATGAAAAATTTATATGGGAAAATATTTAATATATTTTGTTATCATGGCAATCATTTCTCGTATCTTTCTTATAAAGTAGAGTAAAAATCTGCTTAAAAAGATTTCAAAGGCAAAATAAGATTATAGATTTTAAAGAACATCAAAAAAAACAATTGATTTATGAATTTTAATCAAAATCGTTGTAGCGAATTTTGAGAAAATCGAAAAAAATCTTCAAAAGTACATTAGTAAAGTACTAGTACTTTTTGGTCGATTTTGTTCAAAAGCTTCGTGACATGTCACATAGGAGTGCCTAACTTAAATATAAAATTTCAAAAACCACTTTTTTTGGACTCGGGGGGACCTCAAAACGTGTAGGCTATATCCATCAAAATCTGGACATCGAATTTTTGAAATGAAACCAATACTTTCTCTATCTTCTTCTTCTTTCCTCGCCTTAATCCCGCAGTGTGGGGTCGGCGGATCTTTTCTCCAGTCAAAATTAAAGGTTGTCTACCACGAGTTACCCAATGTATACAAGTTTTACATCTTTCAAGTGTCAGCCCATGCGGCCATGTGGCCGGCTTGTTCTTTCTGTCTCATATCTATTGGATATGCTAATCGGAACCTAAAAATAAATTAAAAAAATAATATAATAATAGGGGGTTTTTTTTTGGGGTTTTTTTTTATTAAAAAAAAAAAATATTCTCCAAATTAAAAAATAAATATGTCTCATATCTATTGGATATGCTAATCCGGAAAACGGGCAAACTACTAAGAAATAAGATGTAAAAAAATAATACTGAATTATAAGTGGGTCTTTTTTATTACGTGGTGATTTCTTCATCGTAGCTATAAGGAAATAAATATACTCCTCCAGAAATTAAAAAAATAAATAATCATATTGTAATATAAAGCGCTAGCCACTGACTTCCGTTATGTTCCTGTTTACCACTCTCTCTCGCTGATTGGCCAGGGACAGAGGAAGTTGAGTCAGTGAGGAAAATTTAGAACTTTAAGTCAGAGAGGGAAATTTAAAACTTTAAAATTCAACCGAAAGCGAGCAAATGCAAAATTTCCAAACAGTGAGCAAGAATAAATTTGATGCATTTACTCGCCAAAGGCGAGCCAAGGAGTCCAGGGGGAGCAGCCTCCTGGCAAGCGGGAAAGCCCGCCTTCGGTGGGCTTTACACTTCTAATGGCAATAAAAAATTTCTAAATATTAATTTTTTATTTTGGCTTCTATTTTAATAAAAAATCATTTAGTAAAGGGACAGGATGACAATAAATTTATTCTTTATAACCCTTTCCTCCAAAAAAAATTTCGGGATGGGATTTGGGCTTAATCCCCTCTGGCAAATGAAAATAATCAGTCTTACTAGATACGTTTAATATATTGAGGCCCGAGAAAACGATAGAATAATAGATTGCGTGGTAGTCAATACATTTACGGATTCTAGCGATTAATTAAGGGAGAGCAGGGATGTCGGATGCGGTAGTTCTTGTATAAATAAAAGTAAATTTAAAAGAAATAATATATTTTTTAAGAGAAATATTAAGAGGATTTGAGATTTCCTTATTTAAAAATATTTCCATAATAGAGGTGAGTAAACTGTCATGGCATGGGTTTCCCTTTATACCCTTGAGTGACATAGAGTGTTCTTAGGCAAATTGCTGCCTTGTTCTCTATTCTAAGTGTCACAACTTCAAATCATATTTCATGTAAATTTATAGTGGTGATAGCTTATAAGTAAATCACTTATTCTATTCTAGAAAATGTCAAAAAAATAAGATGAATGAAAAATTATTAAAGACTTCGATGGATATGGATGAACTCTTTAAGCTTCTCGTTTTGGATAACCACCGATGAACATTTTAGTCACGACTATACTCATATGCCAATTAATAAATAGGTCATGTGTTTTCAGGCGCCAATATTTTACGTGAAAAAATCTTTTTTTCACAATGAAATTTTATCTGATCTATTTTTTGTCCTTCAGCCTAGTGTCAATATTTAATCCTCTTTCCCCATTATTCGCCATCCTCTTTTCTCTATAGAAAACAGAAATTCTCTCAAAAAGTCTCAGAGATAATAAAGCATATGTCATTTCTTCATCTACCTGGAAAGATTAATTTTGGGAAAGTTCATTTTTTAACTTCTATTTGTAAATATGAAAATTATTTGTGCGGCGTTGGATGCCGAAAAAATTTAGGGGCTATTAGCTAACGACCTACTTAGAGGCACAAGGAGAACATACAATTATAAATTTACAAATTACATAAATAAAAAAATCTAATTCATACATTGTTGTAGAAAGGAGTTAGAGATAGGAAATAATGTAACTTCGCGGGGTGCGGGTAGATGGCAAAGGCCGTTTAAATTCGAAAGGCTTTTCAATTGACCGCTGAAGGAATATAATTTATAAAAACTGTATAAAAAATTATAGCTTAAAAAATA
>JAKCPI010019501.1:0-26313 GCA_023213315.1 Euborellia annulipes
GAGCTGGGGTATATTGCTTTTTTGCCATTGCTTCTTGGATATTGCTAACCAAAAGAGCCAAATTGTCCATAGTAGACGAGAAAGCTCGAAACCAAACGATTGGGAAGGAAGTTGATGGGTAGACTCCAGGAATACCTCCAATCTGAATTTTATTAACTTTTCAAAGATTTTCAGAATGCAAGAAGACAAAGCAATTGGGCGATATGAGTTACCATCATTCCTATCCTTACCGGGCTTTAAAATCGGGATAATTAACTGAGTTTTCCACTTTACAGGAATGAAATCAGATTGTTTTATTTCATTAAAAATTTCTAATAAAAAATCAAGACCTGTAGTTGGTAAAAACTTTATAAGAGGGTAGGAAATCAGATCTATGCCTGGAGCTGTAACTTTGGTTGTAAGCGACAGAGCCCTATTTAATTCTTCCATTGAGAATGCTCTTAGAAGTATGTCATTATTATCATTACTATCATAGGTTATATTTAAACTATCTAACGGACTAAATGCTGGAGCAAGCTTATCTAAAAATTTTTCTATTATACTTTCAGCGGGTAAGGAGTTAATGCGCGAATTCGTACCTTGTATTTTTTTGATTTTTGACCATATTTCCGAATAAGTAGTGTTTCTATTGATTGAGCTACAGTAACTTATCCATGACTCTCTTTTAGCTCTTTTGATTATGCGTTTCGAAATAGCTTGCTTTCTTTTAAGTTCTATAAAATTCGTAAAATTAGGATTATTTTTATATTGTCTATGGGCCAATTTTCTGTCTTGTATAGCTATCTTACACTCAGTATTCCACCAAGGGACTGGGGGGTATCTTCCTGAGATAGGTTTTGATTTAGGGATAGCACGATTTGCAGCCGAAATGATCGTAGACTCGAGGAAATTATACTTTTCTTCTAGCGACTCTATTGGGGGCATATCCAGAAAACTATTTATTATGTGCACCTGGTACAAGTTCCAATCTGCTTTCCTTATTTTATAAGTTGATATAAAATTGTTAATATTTCTATTAATATAATATGTATAATTTACTGACAAAAGGATAGGGAAATGGTCGGACCCTAAGGTATCTTCCATCACGGACCATTGGAAATAAGGGCTGATTCTAGCAGAACACAGAGATATGTCTACAATTGATGGACTTCCTACATTAAATGTTAACCTAGTGGCAGAACCGTCATTTAGACATACTAATTGAAGGTCCTCAGCTAATGCACATATTACTTCCCCTTGTCTGTCCTGAAATCCACAGCCCCATTCAGGAGAATGGCTATTGCAATCTGCTAAAAATAAATAGGGAGGAGGGTATGAACTTAATACTAATTTCCACTGAGCAAGATCTAGAGTATACCCGGGGCAACAATAACAAGATATAATTGACACTGCAAAGGCTTGGAGCGTGATTCGTATGGCACAAATTTGTACATATCCATTTGAATAACCCTGAAGCTCTTGAAAGTTAAAATACCTATTTATTAATATAAGGGATCCTCCTTTGCCGTCTTGTCTATCAGTCCTCACTACATCATAGCCTCGTACAGAAAAATTATGATTGGGATTTAGCCAAGATTCAGAAATTGCTGCAATACCTATTTCTAAATCCCTAAGCGTTACATCTAGGTTTTCTTTGTTGGCTCTAATCGATCTCGCGTTCCACTGCATTATAGTTAACTTGTCCATTACACTGAAACCTGATTATCATTATCTATGAGCCTTCGTTAGGGATCTACCAATTAAGTTCATAAGTTAGTTAACTAACTAAATTAAACAAAAACCTAAAGAAAAAAAAAAAAAAAAAAAAAAAAAAAAAAACTCTTCCTAGCTTTTAGGCCTAATACGCACCTATATTAGCTATTTGTCTTTATTTGTACAACTTATTACCCACATAGTAATATACAACCTTTACCGAGCTTGATCTTATCTAGACCTACTTGTCCATCAACTCCTTAATTATATTTTTTATTAGCAAGTTAATATCTATAGACGATATCTCGTTGTTCATAAGAGAGAAATCAGGATTTACTACCCTTTTTACTATTGAAATTATTACTTCTTTTAACTTTTCCAGACTATCTATTTTATAGTGCGGACTCTCAAATATCGGCCTATCTGGGGGCTAATTGTATTAGAGACATTAATTGGGTTTGAAAAATGACTTCGGCTAGACTGACTCCTTTGATAATTAGTATTATGAACTTTCACCAAATTCTGCTTATCCCTAATCCCACCGGGGTTTTGGGCTGGGGCTATTTCAATTATATTGGAGGGTGAGTTAAGGGGAGGGAAGATTTCATTTGAGGTGTGAGAGGGAGGAGGGGTTTTTAGCTTATCCGCATATTTTTCAACTTCCTCCTTTAAAGAAATTTTAGCTTCCGTAAAGGATATATTCTTTTCAGCCATAATTTGTTTAATATCAAGCTGCTTTTTATATTCTGGACAAGCTGTCTTATCTGTAGATTTATGTGGACCTAAACAAAATATGCATTTCATCGGGCCCTGGCACTCTCTTTTTCATGTGAATTTCCACAAATTTCACACCTGAAACTGCTCCTGCATGTATTACTTGTGTGGCCATACCTCAAGCAGCAGAAACACTGAATAACCCTCTTCCGAAACATATCTACTTTACATAATACCCCTAAAAGCTTTATTTCGTAAGGTATATATTGCCCTCTGAACGATAGAATTACTACTGGCGTGGGGATATTTTTATTTATATCTCGCCGATCTTTCTTAAAAATCCTCCTCACCTTTAGAATTGGGATATCTGAGTCAATATTGCTAAGAATCTCTTCTTCTGTCAATGATACATCTATGTCCCTTACAACACCCTGTCTAAATAACATGAAGTCTGGAATGTAACAAATTAGCTTATTTATTTTCCATATATCACTCTCTATTATAGAATTAGCCGTTTTATAAGCCTTAACAATTATTTTGAATCTATTTCCACTAATTCTCTTTATTAGAGAAACTTCTTTATATAATTCGAAGACCCTATCCCTTAACATTTTTCCAATAGCCATTGCATGTACTTTAACATTTTCCATCGTATCAACATAAAGCGCATATGGGCCCTGATCAATCGAAGAGTACCTATTATTCACTAACTTTTCGTATGAAAGAGTATTTTGTTTACTATGAGAATCTTGATCATTATTTTTGGGATCACTCAATGAACTAGGAGAATTATTAGGCTCCGACGTAGGAGTAACTGGGGCAATTAACGAAACTATATTACCTCCATTAGGATTAGTAGCCGGGGTAGAAGGATTAATTATTTCTGCATGTCTCAATTTATTGCTTATACGCGAGTCTTCATCAATTTTTCTTTTCAAAGAATCATACTCCATTTCTTCTTCCTGGTGATAAACCGAATTCATTGCTGCACCGATGGCTTCTGAGATGTTTTCATTAAGCACTCCACCTTGGATTTGACCATATCCGTTCATATTTAAAGTCTTTTTTTTTTTTTTTTCCTACCCCACCAACCTGGTTGGGGTTAGGTTTTTGTAAACAACAGCGAAGTAAAGTTTAAAACCACTTACTTTAGCAAATTCCGCCTTTAGTATATTATTTAAGAATTTTTTGAATACTTAAACACACAAAAAACAATTACTTTGAACTAATAATTAGGAAATTAATACGATTTTCCTCGCTAAGATTTTTTGGAATAAATTTTTTTTAAAAATTTCGTTTTCGCATTAGTTCGAATTCAATTAAAACGCACAGTGATTGTCTCTTTGTTATTTATTTACAAGCCAAAACAACATATACCTTTTAGCGAGTGTCTATATTAAGGCGTTTTAATTAAATTTGAAGCTTTTCCATTTGATCGATATTCAAGTAAAACTAAACATGGTCGTATTTTATGGAAGGGTTTGAGATATTTCCGTCGCTCAACCGCCACCCTCCCCATCATTCGATGTCATGAGTGTTTACTAGAAATATAGGCTATGTTTACCTTTAAAAAAAAGTTGATTGCTTGTATTGAATAGAATGAAAAAAACTATGTTTTTCTTTTATGATATTTTTTTGTTATTTATATGCATAAATAATATTGATGCAAAATTTTCTTTTGAGGGGAGGGGGGGTTGACTTTTCTGTTTAGTATTAAGAAGGAACTTCCTATGCCCAGACATCTTGGAATATTACACTAATGTTGCAGCAATATTGCCAATCTTGTTCAATATTGACAATATTGCAGCAGCATTGATGCAATATTGCAGCTCAAACAGCAACATTGCAGCAATATTACTGCAATATTGCAAAAAGGCGGGCAAAGGAATATTGCAACAATGTTGCTGCAATATCCCTAGCTTGGAATATTGTCGCTGCAATATTGCAGTAATGTTGCTAATATTTTGCAAGATTCGAAATATTTCTGCAATATTGCTGCAATATTTCAAGCTGTCTGGGTGGTTACTAATAGTTAAAATAAATTCAAGAATTTTTTTAAATCAAAGAAAGGCCGTAAAATTAATCAAATTAATTAAATTTAATCAAAAAAAATTAATCAAAAAAGAGGAGGCGATTAGCCGAAGACCAGTTAAGCTGAGTTGAAGACAACTTGAGTTCAAATCCCCCTTAGGGCAATAAATTATCTATCAATTCTATTTGAGATATTTCCTCCTAAGGAAGGAAACGGAAACCCACCTCAGTATCATTCCCATGAAAGTTACTACTAAGAATAACCACAACGTCAGACACTAATGAATGAAGAGAGAGAGAGAATCAAAATTAGTAGGTGACATGGGCGTAGCCAGACTTCTTGTTAGGGGGGGGCCAACTCCTCGTTAGGGCGAAGAAGGGGGTTTGCAATTAATATCTACATAGAGTATTAATTATTTATTTAAATAAAATAAAAAAATTAAATTAATGTAGTGAATTGGAGTGTTAAAAAAAATTTCCAATGGGAAAAATATATATATATATTTTACTTTCTCT
Source organism: Euborellia annulipes (assembly GCA_023213315.1). NCBI lineage: Eukaryota > Metazoa > Arthropoda > Insecta > Dermaptera > Anisolabididae > Euborellia > Euborellia annulipes. Next base: position 4,954 of record JAKCPI010019501.1, read on the forward strand.
TACCTATGTATATATGTAATATATATATAGAGAGAAAGTATTGGATTCATGTCAAAAATTCGATGTCGAGATTTTGATGGATCTTCACGTTTTGAGGTCCCCTGAATCCAAAAAAGTGGTTTTCGCGACATGGTCTGTCTGTGGGTGGGTGGGTGGGTGGGTGTGTGGGTGTGTGGGTGTGTGTTCAATTTTAAGCATGAAGGAATTGAGCTATGAGGCTGAAATTTTATATTTAAGTTAAACACCCCCGGGACCGGAAAAAATAAGCTTTTAATCAAAATCGGCCAAAGAGTACTAGTACTTTACTGATGTACTTTTTCAGTTTTTTTCGATTTTCTCAAAATTCGCTCTAACGATTTTGATTAAAATTCAAAAATCAATTATTTTTTAGATGCTCTTTCAAATGTATATTCTCGTTTTGCCCACAAAATTGTTTGAAGCACACTTTACTCTTGTGCTTCATAGGAAAGATAGGAGAAATGGTTGCCATGGTAACAAAATATAAATATTTTCCCATACTTATAAATTTTACATCTGAATTCAAATATTCCCTACTGCCGGGAACTAAATACATGTCGACACAAAAAATCTGGTGTGACAAGCACAGTGCACAACTTTCGATTAATTTTTTAGGACCAGCCAGGGGGGGCAACGGCCCCCCCCCTGCCTCCCCCTGGCTACGCCCATGGTAGGTGATAATCTGGAGAACAAGTACGTACAGAAAACAACTTTAAATTATTGAAAGTAAGAGAAAGTTGTGTGATGTGCGTCCAGTCTCTCCAAATTACCCCCTCCTCCGAAAAACTACTTTGGATCCGCCCTTTGTTGACAGTGATCATTCTTGAACCAGAAATTTTTTGCACCTATGTCAGGAGATGCCAAGAGCCCCTCTACAATCGAGGCAAAAAAGTATCTTGATAAAGGACGGAATAATCGGCCGAAACGTCGACAGTATCGATGAATAAAGAAGCAAAAAGAAAAAAAAAATAATTTTTCTTTATTTTTGTTTTTGAATACTTTGGTTTCCCTCATTAATGGTTTTATTTTTTTTAATTTTCACTGAATTTTAATACTGTACTGTATTTGGCTTAAAAAATACTCATATTTATTTACTCTCATCGAATATAATGCCAATAACTTCTCAATTTTAATTATGAAAAATATAATAATAGCGCAGTATGTATAAATAGCCAAATGCATGGAATTCTTTAGAGTTTTTCATTTCTTTTTCTACTCTGAGCTTAAATTACAAATTTCATCAAAATTTGGACTAGTGGAGGTCAATTTATTTAAATTCCAAATTCCAAAATAGGTTGGTCCGAACTCAATTTGAGTCATCAGCAAGTTCTTGCCTATATATACACAGTATGTGCAAATAGCCACATCCTTGTTTTATCGCTAACAAGTAAGACATATATATATTTTCGGAACATACCTCGCTAAAGGGTATATGTATTAATGGTCCTAAAGAAGGGAGCGATGAGTGACTCGAAACGTTGACGATGAAAAGAATTAAAAACATTCCTATTTCATTTTTAGTTGCTTGCAATTCTACCATCTTGCTGTTTTTTCATTTCAAGCGAAATTTCCCTCGAGGTTTGGAAATTATTAAAAATATTTGGGTTTCCAATTTTTCAGAATATTTCATTTGGTTCATATTCCCTACCTTTTGGGAACCCAATTATTTTTTTTCTTTGTAGGTTCAACCATTTAGGTTGCATTTATTTTTATTATGCCTATTTATCCGAATTACTTTCGTGTATAGAGGCACTCTTCAAAAATCTAATCTGATTGAATTCTTTTTTCCAACTCATCGCCATTTAGTCTATTGTATATTTATTTCTGTCGAGTTTACATTTATTTTCATCTTCCACAAAGAAATATTCTCTTTTTTTTCAACCAAAAAATATCTAACAATAATCACCATAGTTATTTAAAGTAATTGGTACACAATAAATTTGAAAATCGGAAGTCACAAACATTAAACATCTAGTCTAAAATATAGACATTTTAATTTTTTAAATATAAAGTTCAGAACAAGGGTGAATACAAGGGAGGGAGGGAGGTAAAAGGGATAATTACCCCCTCCCCCGAGATTTGAGAAAATATTTTCTTGGAAATTAAATTTTATTTTTAATATAAAATTTCTTTAAAATTTGATAAATTACCAAAAGTAAGAGAAAGTTGTGCGCTGTGTGACCAGTCATACCAGATTACCCCCCCTCCCTCCCCGAATAGCTCATCTGGATCCGCCCTCGGTTCAGAATTAAATTATAATTTAGACTAGAAATAAAAAAAATGAACATCAATTTCTCACATCTTTATAAATCGTTTGTAAATGATTATTAGGTCCAGGATTTTGGCATTGTAGCTATATTAAAAAAAAATAGAAATTGAATAATAGCCGGTGTTTGGATGACAGAAATATTCTATTTAGCTAATAAAATAAGGTAGAGAAAAAAAAGTTGAATTTATTTCTCTGAAACTCTATTGATATAAAATCAATATTAAAAATAGCCCTCGGGGCTTGGTGTAGCGTGCTAGCGTGCTAACCTCCAATACCAAAAGTCGCGGGTTCGGACCCCAGGCAGTCCGATGATTTTATTTAAGCCAATTGGATACCAAACGATAAAGTCAAATTGGTAATTTAATTAAGAAGAAATTGACTACTTACTTTTGCAAGTGCGGCATGTCTCGGCACAGGCCTGTTGTCGAGTTGATCTCCCTCAGCCGATAGCGCCGTTGCAGAACCATTCTGGAGAGCCTTTGTTCGACCCCGGGATGGCTCCAACCGTCTGAGATTGCCCGATTCCGCTCCCGACGAGGCCTTCGTCGGGACGAGGACCGTCGTCGCTGGGGTGGTCGAATGGAAATAATGTGTCCCTGTTCGAATGTTAACATAGTATTCGGGCGGAGGAAAGGATGCTCCAGGCGATGTACCATCTGTACTATAGCCGGTGCTGTATGCCGACTCCGGAGAGGAGAGATTGTTCCCGGTGATGGTGGTGGTGGTGGTGGTAGTGGTGGATGTAGTAGTAGCAGTGGTGGAGGTGGTGTTGGTGGCGGTCGCATTCGGTGAGCCCGCTGGTAACCGGATGGTATCCATAGGCTTGGCAGAATTCGAATGATGTCCGCCGGGGTTTCCGTTGATCCCACTGCTAGTTCCCATAGGATGCTCTGCACTGCCGCCGCCGCAGTAATTGATTTCGCATCGTAACACCTGCAAATTAAAATGTTTAAAAACATTTTTAAATTAATTTTTTTTATGAAATGGAAAATCAAATTGCTACTAAACCCTGGGACTTTCTAAAATATTAACAAGTATTAAGGTTGTTCGGACATTAAAGCACTTTCCTTGATTAAAAGCTAATTTTTTAATATGTTATTAATCACTATCAAATACGTATAAAATAAAATTTTGAAGCAGATCTGACACAGGGTTATCGTGTAATTAATTTTTTAAAAAATTGAAATTTAACATGTAGCCAATGGGGAATAACGACGAAATTCACACATATCGAATTATATAGGCATCTGTGCAAATGATACAAAAACAAAAAAAACTTACATTTTATTAATTCACTTCCGAGGAATATGTTAAAAATAAAATCAAAAGTTTCTGCCGACCGCTTTTAAAGATATTTTAACAAGAAAGTCAAAAAATTCTCCAAAATGACAGTCGCCAATATTTAAAAATAAGGAAGCATCGAGAGTTAGACCAGCCTGGCAACGTCGCATAAAATACTTGATGTTAGTTACATATTTTTTTTTCAATTTTAAGATACTTTTTCTCGCAAATCGTCCATTGTGTTTAAACTGATTTGCATTAAACATTGTAATATATTAAATAAAATAATAATGAAGAATTGGAGATATCAGCCAAATTGGAATAATCCAGGTTCAATAAAACTCCCAGAATAAGACGTTTCGGCCTGAATTTATTTGGCCATCTTCAGTTATTGGGAATTATACACATAGTGCAAGTGCACATGTGATCAAACCGGGATTTGTCAATAATAAAATTTTTTCGCTTCATACAAAATTATATGGCTTCTGTGCCCAAGCTCAGAGATAAAAATTTTTATCTCTGAGCTTGGGCACAGAAGCCATATAATTTTGTATGAAGCGAAAAATTTTATTATTGACAAATCCCGGTTTGATCACATGTGCACTTGCACTATGTGTATAATTCCCAATAACTGAAGATGGCCAAATAAATTCAGGCCGAAACGTCTTATTCTGGGAGTTTTATTGAACCTGGATTATTCCAATTTGGCTGATATCTCCAATTCTTCATTATTATCACATCACCAGCCACAACCTCAAAAGCAAATATTAAATAAAATAAAATTGAAGGCGTTTAAGATTTAAAATAGATAGTTGATGAATGCAATGTTGCCAGTTCTATATTACGTGAAAAACTGCTCAAATCAAAAGTCATTCATTTATTATTTTTGGTAATTAAATTATTAACTTAATCCAATTATAAACTATGATAGGTCACGACTAAATTATAATAAGGAATTTTGGCATTCAAATTTTTAATTTTATTTAAAAAAAAATTTAGATTCTATTATGACTTACGATGTACTATCCGAACAACCTTAAACTCCTTTGATATTATTTTTTCACTTTTTAATATTTTTAAAATAAATAAATCTTTTATAATAACCTGCCCTATCAGGGGCGTATATAAGGGGGGCCGAGGGGGTCCGGGCCCCCCACCCGAAATTTCCCAAACACAGGAATATACAGACATCAGCGCAACAAATTTTTCCGCAGGATGGAAACTTTGGTTCCGCAAAAGAAACAATGTTTCGCAAAAAATTTCGTGTGAAAAAAATTCAGTTTAGGCCCCCAGAAAAAAAATTTCTATATACGCCCCTGTGCCTTATGTACGGTACATGTTTAAATAAAATAAAAATAAATAATTAATTCGGAAAGAAGTTGGTGTTGATTTTCGAAATTAGTAAGAGCAAGTTCAGGTGCAGCAAAAATAATAAATAATAAAGCCTTTGGATGTCAAATGGAGAAGGAGACGTTTCGGAAGAAATTTATTTGTTCATCTTCAGTCTTTAATGGCTTATTTAGAGTATATATAAGCCGAAACGTCTCCTTCGGCAATGGCATCCAAAAGATTTGTCACCTTAAACTTGAACTTCCTAATTTCTAAATCATCTTTGTTTAATGCAAGTGAAGAGGAAAAGCTACTTTTAAAACAACAAACTCGACGGGTAAGCATTTTGGTTGCCTAAGCACAAGGCTCCATTCTCGAACACATCGGGCACTTGTGCGTGGTCTGGTACATACTTATCAAAAGAAAATATTCCAAGATCCCATAAATAATAAATAGTAATATTTTTTGGAAAATGGAAAAAAAAAACAACGAAATAAAATACAGTATTAGGATTTTCCGCACTGAGGATGAATCAATTACATAGGCAATTTAAAATATTTTTCAATAAACAGGATCATTAATATGAGATCTTTATTGATAACGTGATTGTTTTGATCGCCAAAAAGCGATAAAAACAATTCAATGATGGTCGATGCAAGGGGACGCACAGGATAGGCTGGAGATCCCGGGTTAGATTCACAAGGGTCCGCCATCAAAATAAATATCACATTTTTTTACATTGATAATTCAGTCAATTCGAAGCTCTTTGTTTATAATATCCGAGACACGTCTCGAAATTTTTACTTTTTAATATTCAAAACATTTGATTCTTTAGAAGCAGTTTTTTCTAAATTTTCTTATAAAATCAGCAAATCCAGCAACACTTCACGTTTTTTAGTAATATATATCAATTTATAAAGAGGTTAAAACATTGCAGGGATTAAACTAAGCCGGAAGGGGGGTTCGATCTTATCCCCTTCGAAAAAAGCTTAGTTCGGATAATAATTTAAAACATAGATAGAATGAATATGAATTTTCCAACAAACAAACGACACGCAAACTAAGTTTTGTATAATCTTAAATTTGTCGTAAAGATGAAGATAATGTCGATGCTTCATGTTGATAATTTTCTTAATTATTTTCTACACGAAAATAGGATCAAGATTTCTTTGTGAAAAGTAAAAAAAAAAAAAGGTGGCTTGTAAGATTTGACCTATAATGACATTATGATGAGTTTTTTATCGATTTGATTGAATGATTATGATTAATATGAGTTTCTGACTCTGTTTAATCGAGAATCGAATTCATGTGTTCAATATACAAAGCGACAAACTAACTAAACTTCAAACAAGATAAGTTGGATAACGTTGGAGAAAGTTTTTTATTTTTTTCTCATCAAAAATCATAGAGCACTTTGGGTTTTAAAATCATTTACCGTAAAACGAATGAATGAACTAAGAAGCTATTTAAAATGAAAAAAATTTCAATTTTAATAATAAAAGAGAGAACTCCCCCTTTGATTGTTAAATATAACAGCAACATAACTTCTTACTTTGTTTTTGTATTAAACTCAAATATACTATTCAACTCAAGGGCGAATTCAGATAATTTTTTTAGATAAAATTTTCTATAGTAAAAAAATTAAGATGTGATAAAACTAAAAAAAATTGATAAGCCTGGATAAAATAACCGAAAATTTCACGTCAAAATTTGTACAATTTGTCTTGGAATAACATTTTGGAATATGTGCCTAGTTATCTACTATTAATCTACATGACAATAGGTAGGGAAGATATGAAGGTTCAAACCCATAACCTTTCCAATAACTTAAAAGAAATGTAATATTATAGAACAGTAGTTCCAAAACTTTTGGCGTGGCAACGTTTTACAGTGCATGTACGTATAGTGGCCGGGTAAGGAGGCATGCACGAAAAAGTTTGCGACTTGAATAACTCCTCTGTCTTAAGAGATATAATTATGTTGAATATACGGTTAGAAAGAATGATTCTTCAGCTAAAGATTTCAACATTTATTTTTTTTCCCATTATTTCATTCTAATTTGAAAGTTTAAACCACTGTAGATTCCGAACGGCTAATCAGATCAGACTAAATGTGTGATCTCAATATGTGATGAAAGAAAAACTCTAAAATTTTAATACACATAGCTAGGTCTAATTAAATTTTAAAAAAATTTCGGCATATGAGACCATTCAGACTTTATTAAAATTAATTGGTAGCCAATCTAGTCTAGCCAATCTTTCACTAGTCCTCAGCTGCTATATAATCGCTAATCAGACAAGGAAAGAGGATTTTATAATCTAACTTTGCTTATTGTAATGATGGCAAATTTAATTATTAAATAATAATTCATAGAATTCAAAATTGGTATGCTAAAATATTAAAATTCAATATTCATTATTCAAATCCGGGAAAAAAAAAATTCCAAGCTATATTAATAACAATCAGCCAGTCAGTGAGTTCTCTCTTTATATATATAGAGATAATATTTATGCATGCTTTGTTCAGTTTTTAACTTTAATCATTTATATAGCCTAATTTAATTTGAAGACTATTTAAAAAAAAATACATTTGAATAAATACATTTTTATCTGGAATATTTAACTCGATTTGGTTGATCACCTGATTGGGTTAAATATTTTAAGGAAATAAAAGAAATTAGTCTTTGAAAAGTGTCAGAAGGGCGTTTCCGTCTTAATGAAGTGTTTCCAACGTTTAAACATGCAAACTATTTTCTACAACGCACGAATAAATGTGAAAATCGTGTTATAATTCTGAAACATTTCTCTAACGCCGAAGGGATATTTATAGTTAAATATTACTCTAATTAGAGATTAATTTCCAAGTTTATCGATACCGTTAGCTCCCAGGGGTATTTATTTATTAAAAAATCTGGTGTGACTGGCGCACAGCACACAACTTTCTCTTACCCTTCGGTAAGAGAAAGTTGCGCACTGTGCTGGTCACACCAGATTTTTTGTGTCGAGATATATTTAGTTTCCGATAGCACCTTAGTTTCAAACTTGCATTTTAAATGTTGACTGCTTCAAATAAACTATGGTTATTTTTCAAAATTTTAATCTCATATTTGGACATTTTATACACAATATAGAATCGTAAATAAATACAAAATTTCATAAGAATTGGAAAAAAAAATTTTAAATGCCTAAAAAGTTCTAAAGGGGACCCCTTTTGAATCGAAATTAACATACAAATCCCTATAGGAAATTAACATTAGGCCTATGCGAAGATAAGGTGGAAAGGGAATTTAAAAAGAGTTGAGAGAGACGATAATGTTTGCAAGTGAGAGAGAGACATATATGTTTTCTTTGAAACAATTAAAGACACAAATAAATTTAAAAAAATGGGAATTTAAATAATAATTGATTTTTAATCTAATAAAAAGAAAAAGATTTAAATTCCGTTACCATGGCAACCATTTCTACTTTCCTATGAAGAACAAGAGTAAAGTGGTCTTCAGAAGATTTCAACGGCAAAATGAGAATATACATTTTAAAGAGCATCTAAAAAATAATTGATTTTTGAATTTTAAAAAAAATCCTTGGAGGGAATTTTGAGAAAATCGAAAAAAACTGAAAAAGTACATCAGTAAAGTACTAGTGCTTTTTGGCCGATTTTGTTCAAAAGCTTATTTTGAGCGTGTGGGAAGGTACCTAAGTTAAATATAAAATTTCAATCCGGTAGCTCAATTCCTTCATGCTAAAAATCTGTCCACACATACAGACACACGCACACACACACACACACACACATACATACACACACACAGACCAATTTGCGGGACCCACTTTTTTGGACTCAGGGGACCTCAAAACATGTATATCCATCAAAATCTCGACATCGAATTTTTGACATGATCGCAATACTTTCTCTCCTATATATTTCATATATAGGCTAAGAGAAAGTAAAACTCTTTTTTCCGATCGACTTGGTGATACGTCTTGATAAATGATGCTTTCAACTTCTTCCCTATATATGTTTTATATATATCTCGTTAGATTAAGTGAACTCAGCTCTTGCTAATGAAATAAGTATTAAAAAAAAAAACCCGAGGAGAGTAGATCATGTATTTCTTTTATCAGTAAAATGATCGTAGTGGCCAAGTCACGATCACGATTGGCCATCGTGCACGCGAATCTCTTTTGTGTCTTAAGCTTAAGAGTCATCTGGTAAAATACTCAACACAAATCGCCCTATCGGCTCAGGATTTTAATTTAGCCTTTCTACAAATATTGGTACAAAAGCTCTCTTCATTTCTCTTCATCTTAACATGAATAGTAAGATAAGCTTAAGAGAATTTCATCCTTCCCTTAGAAATGGAAGGGGAATTTTTTCTTTTTTCCCTCTTGAAGAAAGAAAGTAATTTCTTATCTTTTAAATTATTCTATATCTCTAATTTTCTTAGGTAAATAACCCTTTTTATATTTTGCCAACCTTGTTAATTGTTAGAAGACTTCTTTCTTTAGATATTTTTTTATCTACAATTCCGCAAGAAACTTCAATGAGAAATATCTGTTTTTCTCGTTATCAAAATCCAATAAATAAAATGAAAATGTGAATTAAACATTTATTAAAAAAAAAAAAAGACGGAAGTAAAATTTTCATAGCAGTCTAACTCTTTATCGAAGTAGTATCTTTTAAATAATACATTCAGTTTTGTTTGAAATAGTTGGTGTTATCAATTGGCGGCCATTAGGGTTTTAATTTTACATATACCTATTATTAAATTAATAATACCGATAGCTACCGGGGGATTTCTGGGGGTCACCAATCCCAGGTTTCACCGAGCTTGGCATTGCTTAATAAACGATTGTCTTGGCTGATACTCTACTTCATTGCCAGGCCCCCCAGCTAATACTTGTATATTTAGATGTATTAATATATATTCAACAAGACATGTGAGTGTTTTTTATTGGTGAGGCCAAACATCCCATATAGATCTCGAAAAATATTTAACTATTAATATATATATAATTTATTTGTTACATATGCGATTATTTTCGCGACCCCTGCGATTATTGTATGGCCCCCTAGGGGGTCGCGGGATCTTGGCGGTGGCCCACTACTTTAAGAAGATCTATTGTATACTGGTAAATAGACCCTGTTACCCATTAGTGTGTCAAGCGCCAAAAAATTAAAAATTGAGTTAAGCGCGGAATATTGTTTCAAATGCTTTAATTAATAGTATTTTTTATGAAATATGTCCTAAAAAATTTATATTTAATGTTACTTGCACAATTGACAAAAAAAATTATTTATAATCCAATGAATACAAAAAACTTTATTTTTATTTATTTTTTTTTTAAACATTCACACTTTTTTCTCATTCACCCTCACATTCAAACAGTCTTTTCGGCAACTTTGGCCATTTAAGACTTTGACGATAACCGATGTAATGAATATATCTATTGGGGGTCCAGGCATTCTTATTTAAGCCATTTGGTATCCAAATGGCTTAAATAAAATCATCGGACTGCCTGGGGTCCGAACCCGCGACGTTTGGTATACGAGGTTAGCACTCTAACCCCTACACCAAGCCCCGAGGGCAACTTTATTGTTAATTTTCTCAAAACTCGGTAGCTTGCGCTTGACACACTAATGCGTAACAGGGTCCAAATATATTGATAGTGTCAATATTGAAAAGCTTAAAAATGAAAAGATGTAAGCATATGTTCGGAGAGAATATGTATTTGTAGTTTGTTTTTCATCAAATTTCACTCTCATTTTCCCTAATATTTGCTAAAAGTAATCAATTATCTTTCCTGTCCTCGACTTCAATCCCTCCACCTTCCCAGATCAGATTAATATCACTAATAATAGTGTTTATAAGTGAAATTATATATATTCTAAATCGAACGGATCGCAAAAAGTGAAATGTTTTAAAATTAGAAAACCGAAAATAGATTTATATATTTTCGGAATATCAAATTTGATTTAATTAATCGTTCGTTCCTGTAGGTGAGTAGTGGGAGTATCCGAATTCTGATTTGTATTTATGGTTTCTAATTCTATCTCTCGATGATTCAATTTTCATCAACAGGAAATATATTTATGGAGAGTTTAAATAATCATTTTAAAAGAGCAAACACTTTCATATCATATTAAATATTTTAATTGATATTATTATTAATAGAATCGATCTTTCACTTTACAATCCCTTGAGAGATAAATTTTAATAGTAAGAGGCTGATTGATGGAGAGGAAATTTAAATAAAAAAAAAAAGTAATTTTATCATGTCACTAATAAGATTTAAGGTAAAAGTGAAGATATGAGAGAAAAATATTTGCTTTCTTTACATTTCTAATAAAGTGCTTCTTCTTCAGCTGGCGTTATTTACATTTAAACGAGTGCACAGCTCTAAAGGCTCAACCCACATGTTGGTTTGGATGCCTCCTCCCTTATGCACCTTTTTATTGGAGGGATCAACAAATATTTATTTTTTTATGTTATCAAAGAGATCAATAAAAATCTGGTGTGCAGAGCACACAACTTTCTCTTTGGTAAGTGAAAGTTGGTTCTGTTCTTGTCATTTGGATACCAAATGGCTTAAGGTGCGCGTCTCGGGGTGCTAATTTTGGGACTTTCCAGCTGCCACAATTTTGAACCTATCGACCTCAAATTTTTTTAAATTAAAGCTATTTAAAATATCTACAACTTATAGAAGCCCTTTTTTTGATTTTCGAAAAAAAAAATTTTTTTTTAGATTAATCGCATTAAATAAAATATATTTTAAAAAAAGGAGCTCTATAAGTTGTAGATAATTAAATTAGTAATCATTGTGTTAAAGAATAATTAATTTTTTTGCCTTTAATTAATTAGCTGGAAAGTCTAGAATTAAATGGAACAAGTTACGTGTTTTCCAATGGGGGAACACTAACGCCATCTGGTGCCGCCTCGAGTCAATCGTGCTTTAACGGTTTTTCGAGACGCGCACCTTAAATAAGAATGCCTGGACCCCCAATAGATATATTTACAAACAATGAAAGAATATCGTTTAAAGTCTTAGCTGGCCTAAGTTGCCGAAAATACTGTGTGAATGTGAGAGTGAATGGAAAAAAAGTGTGAATGTTTAAAAAAAAAATGCAATAATAAAGTAGGAAGAATAAATGAGCAAGCAGCTAGTTATATTTCAATTTATTAACAAACCAGGGCTGACGTTTCGGTCTCATACCTTCCTATTTGATTATCAACACTCAGCTATATACCTCCTTCAAATAATAAAGTGATTTTCAAACAGTTTTGAGTGCGAAATGAGAATATAGATTTTAAAGAGGGTCTAAAAAATTCGTTAGGTCAAATTTTGAGAAAATCGAAAAACAAAAACTGAAAAAGTACATCAGTACTAATACTTTTTTGCCGATTTTGTTCAAAAGCATCGTGTCACATCCCAGGGGGGTGCCTAACTATAAAATAAAATTTCAACCGCCTAACGTTCATTATTGAGATATTTTGTGGGACCCACATCTCGACAAATTCGGCATTCTAATTTTTAATTTATTGTTTTTAAATAAATTAGTTTAATCATAGAAGATTCTAAGATAAAGGGACTGGTAATTATCTCAATCAATCACCATTAGATTATCTTGTACTCTATAGAAAATAAAATTAATAGAATAGACCAAGAAGATGAATAAAATTGCCGTTTGCGATGAGAGAGGATAACTTCGAAAACAAATAAATGCTAAGCTCGAATATCTATTAGTTGTCAACCACGAACTCACCAGAATGAATCTTATAAGGTGAGGGTGCCAAAAAAAAAAAATACTAAATTCATGCAGCGTGGAACTATTGGGATGTATTGATAAAGTCAAGTGAAATGGAAACGTAAAGTTCCAAAAAAATTCCAATCAATTTTAATTTGCAGCGGCTAAATTTGACTTGAGAAAGGCAGAGTGGATGAAAAGTTTTGAATTAAATTTTTAAAATATAGTTTAGAAACTTGTACGTCACCGAATAATTTTAAAATTAGTCTATTTCAAGTTTATTTCCACTGAAGAGGGAGAGAAAAGGACAAATCACTTTTTACTTTCACTGCTGGCCACTAAATATATTCTAAACGAGTCCAACAAAATAAGAAGCAATTATTTTTCAAATCTAACTGTGAAAAAGGAAAAGATAAATTGAAAAATAGTCTTGTTTAGAGTAAAACGTTTTATCTTCTGAAAAGAAAAAGGAAGTAAATTTAGAGGGGGGAATGATAAATGACCAAAAAAAAAAACGCATTTTTATCACAAGACGGAAAGATAGCCTAAGTGTCTTAGAAATATTAAGAGGAAACTATTAATAATAAAAAATATATCTAAATTATATTTAAAGAGTCGAATGAAATTTAAAATATTATTTTTTTTAAGCATTTCGAAAAATTTTTGTTTCGCAGTGTCGCAGAATGAACGGGATCTTTAGGAAATTTTGAAGATGAAAAAAAAAGTAACTATTATGAATTAGTTCCGTCCCATAATAATAAGGCAAAGAGCTTATAAATTCTTAAAATGATTTTTATCGATTAAATAAAAAAAAAAATTTCAAATTGCCTTTTAAACTTTTAAAGCTTTGGTTTAATGTCTGTTTTCGTTTATTATCTTCTTAATTAAAAGTGTCATATGTCAAAATAATAAAATAACACGTTTTCAGATTCTACTCTCTATCGTAAATAAAGTTAAAAGACCTAAACATAAATTTTAATAATTAATTAAAAAATACTTTTAGAAATACGATTAAAAATTTCATCTCGTATCGCTTGAAAATCGAATAAGTTATTATAAATGTCTAAAATGTAATAATGATGAAATCAAATAAAAAATTGATTCCAAGAGTTTAGTGATTATTACTGAACAAATCATTATCCAGTTTCATTATTTGATCAAAGTGTAATTTAGAAATTTTTAATTGATTTAGACATTGACATTTTTTTAGTAATGAATGGAAATTAAATAAAAAATTTCTAAATATAAAACATATTAAATTTGATTAAAAAAGAGGTATAGAAATCTTTTTGTAAGGGTAAAGCTACGAATCCCGAATTCCTGTAATCTAATGATCGTAAAATGGTGAAGAATATAGAGAAAAAAGAGATCCTAAGTTGCAATAATTTCCGGAATGGCCTTTCGATATTTCAGAACGATCAGAAGTCCTGAGATCGAACCTCTGACAATTACGGGGGCCAAGAGATTGTTCGCCGGCTAGGAATCCTGGGTTATATCCCCTAATACTAACAAAGAAGGAGCATTGCTAAGAGTGTCATAAACACCTCGATACATATACGAGTTAAAATATTAAAAACTTTCAAAAGTAAAAAAGTAAAAATAAATAAATAAAGATATTAAACAACAGGATAAACAAACCTTCTGCCATAAAATAATAACAAAAAAATTCTCAAAAATTTGGTATTAAAATTATTTCAGGATAATTAAATAGAAAAGCTATTAACTATAAACTTTAACTTATTTTAAGCCCTTCATATAAAGATTATTAGAGAAGATATTGCAAGTACAAAAAAAAAAAAACAAAAAAACATCAGACTATATTATTAATATTTTCTGCTCAGGGAATGCATCTGTGTCCGTGTGTTCAGGGAATGCATCTGTGTCCGTGTGTGTGTGTGTTGTAATGTGGTATCGTAACAATTTTTGTGTATAAGCATAACAGTCCAACTTTGAAGGTACATCAACCAGTATGAACAAGTTGATAGGGCCTATAGATGGATTCAGAATATTTTGAAAAATTCATTTCTTATTCAAGTAAAATATTCATTTCTTTTTAAAAATATGTAAAAAAATGTATAAATAATAGCCAAATTATTATATGACTTATGCAAAGTTTAATTAAAGTAAAAATGATCTAGCGTTATAATGATTTATTAGAGGGCAGTAGGAATGATCCAATAGCATGATATAGAAATACTATTAATATTCAAAAGATTTTATCTCTAAAAAATGGATAAAATAAAAGTTTCAGAAGAGACAACAAATTAAGCAAGAAGTGGGAAAGAGAGAGAGAGAGAGAGAGAGAGAGAGAGCATCATGCAATGAAAATAGAGTGGTCACCATTGATATTTAGAAATTCTTAAATTTTCAACTAAATTAGAAATATAAAATGACTCAATAGTATAATAAACTAATAATTAGTAATATTGAATTGAAATACCTAAGTGAAAAGGCCGATAAACTAGTGGAGGACGGGAGGACCAAGCCGGCTGCCATGATGGTTTGCAGTCAAATGACGGTGGCTTTGGATTATTTATTAGGTCCGACGTGGGTTCTTTGCAACTCAAGAGTTCCCCCTCAACTGATTTGAGCAGTCGCCTCCTCGTCTTTGCCCCAGGGCAGAATTTTCGCGCCAAAGATGGAATCATTCTGATTGGCTAATTACCAGGTGGAGGGGAAGTAGGGGAAATAGAGAGAGGGTATGAAAGAGAGGGGAGTGGAGGGGAAATTGATAAAAATTGAAATAATTGAGGCGCAGGGTTCTACCTAAGTTTTAATAAATATGTTTATGGTATTTGATAAGGGGATAAAAGTACAGTCAGGTAATAAAAATACAACCTGTCTCTTCTCTTATTTAAATGAATATTAATTGTAAGTAATAAGATAAATAAACGCTATATTTTTTTCTTATTATAAATATATTATTTCAATTTGTCTTTTTTCAGTAAAGTTTTACTGCTTCGGGCGAATTTCGACTTTTACTATTCCGACCGCGTTCAAATTCAATAGGACTTTTAGATTCAATGTTCAGAACAAAGAAAAAAAACTTGTTGGAAGCAAATTGGTTAAATTAAAAAAAAATTCTTTGATCAACATTTTACGATGACTTCGGTCAGGCATACATACAAAACACTCTGAGAGAATAAATTTAAAATTTTTGAAAGAAAAAAATACTTGACATGTGTCAAAAGAAGAACCTGTTCTCGGTGAAGGCTCGAAAAATAATATTTTATTATTATTAATCAATGATTTTTTTTAGAATATCATCAACACAACGAAGTACTAATAAAGTATTCTGATTAGAAGATCATATTAGCCTAATAAAAAAAAAATATTACTTTATAAATTTTTGGAATAGACCCGAAGAAATCTGATCTTTTCTAAATTTTTGGTAAAATAGTTCCATGCGGGCGCATATAATTAGATTATAGACACTGACAGAGAGAGTTAATTACTTACAAAAGCTGATTATAATCTTTTTTTTACTAAAAATAATAATTGTATATTTTACAATATACTCCAATAAAAAAATTAATTTACTAATTTCTGAACTAAAGATTAAGCTAGCCAAAAAATAATAAAGATACCAATTTGTAAAATTTCAATAAGTTGAGGAAGAAAAAAAACAATTTTACTGACAGGGCAACATTCCTATTTCGAGAGCGCTAAATTTTCCTCTGGCGTTCTTGAATTACTAGGCTCGTCAAGAATTTGCAAATGGGTGGTCCAAAGGAAAAAAGGATCCCGCTGGTCAACGGAAATATTTTACGAGATATTCTTAAATTTCAGAATGTGTAAATGTCTGGAATGGATTCCAATACCAAGGATGTTAAGCGTAAACAAATTTTAATTTAATAAATATTTTAAAGAAGATTTCGACTGCAAACAGCACTTTAAAAATAACTTGACTGGGGGTCAAATAAAGTTTTGTTAGAAACTTTTGACTTTTAATGAACCTCTTGGTCCAAATCAAAATATAAGTATTTAGTAACTGTGAAGAAACTAGTTACCAAGCCGACACTAGAGTGTGTCTAGATCTGAGCTTGCTTGCAATCGTGAAAAATTTTTTATTTATTCTGATTGATGGTCAAATAGAAGTTTTGAAAAAGGCCAGGTCAGGGTTTTTCATGAAAATTGTTTTTCGGAGGGGCTAGATGTTGTTTCTTGTTGTTCGGGTACAAAAAATATAGTTTCTGATTCACAGGTTAAATTGAATGCAAACTAATCAAGCACTAAAATAATTTAGGAAAAATTATATAGAGAAAGAGAAGCGAATATGCAAAGAAAAATAATAGAACAAAAGTTGACTATTTATTTGCGAACACCTCTCATTAAACAAACAATTATATTGAATAACATTATTGTTAAGACTGGTCGTCCACGTGACCGCTACAAGAGCGGCAATAAGCGACAACAAAAGTAGTGTATATATAGGTCTCGAAAACTATTTAATAACCAGCCGCACGGCCCGGCTACGGTCCCCGGCATAATTGGTTCAGACCTCGGCGGTCCTTCGTCTCTCCTTAATCATATACAGGGCCGCAGACAGTATTGACGGGCCCCGGGGCTACTTAATAATATTCCCCCCTACCCACCCTTAATATGTAAAAGGCTATTGTGGTCTTCATGTCAACCAACAAAAAACCCCTCAGGAAAGAATTTCCAAAAAATGATTTTTTTTATTAAAATTTTGAGCTTAAAGGGCCCGGGCCCTTTCAGGAAAAATTTCAAGAAAATAATTTTTTTATTTAAATTTTAACCGTGAAAATTATTTTTTTATTAGAATTTCAAGGTTGGAGCGCAAGGGACTCGGAGGGCCCGGGCCCCGGGGATATAGCCCCCTGCCCCCACCCTGCCTGCGACCCTGATCATATACTACAAATTTCAATTGCTTCAGAAAATAAAATTACGAATTTGGGTCAGTATAAAAAATATATAATCCTATTTATTTAGAAAATAATTTCACTTAACAATTTTTATTTTGAATTTATTTAAATAGGGTAAGAAATAAAGAAAAGGAATTAAAAGTGGGCACCGAGTAAGTGGGGAGGGGGGTATACGAGTATATGGCCAATATCTATATTTTTTATGGGGGGGGGGGGGATATTAAAAAATTGAGTCCCCCCCCCCCCCAAAAAAAATTCTATATTCGCCCCGGCACAGAGTATAAACACACACACATAAGCGAATTATATATTTACCCGGAAGATGATAAAAAAAAAATATTTATGATAAATTTTTTTCAAAATAATTTTCAACACTAAAAAAGAAATTAGTGTATTATTAGTGGTTTTTATTATTATAAAATCCTTTCTTTAGCAATTTATTCAAATAATAAAAATGACCTGCTTTTAAAACGCATAAAAAATATATATATTTTTTTTTAATATTAAATCACGACGAAGTGAATTGTTCTGTTCAATGATAAAACCGCTTGTTAAGCGCCAGTTGGTCGATTCACCCACCTTCCAAAACATGTTTAATGAATCCTGTTACACCTACATATGCACAGACACTAGAGCACTTTTTTTTTGTTAGCCGATAATTTAAAAACAAATAGACATTTTGTATATTTGCAAAACGAGAGTGTTTGACTACTAAAACTGGTAAAAAAAATAGCGTGACGAGACTTGGTGTAGAAGCCCCACGAGAACTCTCTCGTGTCCTTCTCTAATCCTTAAGATCACACTGATATAATATTTTATACTCAAAGCTTAGTGGAAAAAAGAGAGAAAACTCGCCATTTGACCTCTACGGATATACACAATATAAACATTCATCCACCCTTGTTTTTATAGTTGATAAAAGTAATGTGATTCTATTTATTTATTTTCAATCAACTCTGTTATGAAATCTCGTCTTTAATTTGGAAAATGAAAACAACTCTTGTTTTTGTTCAGTTGGCAGATAATAAAATTAGATGAATATTTAATTATTGTTTTATAAGAAATTTAATTGCTGGTAATGAAGAAAGCTTTTACAGACATTTAGAGAGAGAGTGAATCAGAGTAGAAAGGATGGTAAAAAATTATCCTCTGCTAATTTGATAATGGATGATAATTTAATAAATAAGACATCCATATACTTCATAAGGAGAACTTAACTGTCTCTAAAAGGGCATAGAAGAAACATAGAGAGAGAGAAATTAAGGAAAATAAAAAATGTGTAAAAAGTCACATATGCCTACAGTAGAAAGGTGACAATAGAACATTTTTACTTTCTCTTACCTCTATATATGTTAATATATATATAGGGAGAAAATATTGGTTTCATGTCAAAAATTCGATGTCGAGATTTTGATGGATATACACGTTTTGAGGTCCCCTGAATCTAAAAAAGTGGTTTTCGCATCATGGTCTGTTTGTCTGTTTGTGAACAAAATACAGTAGAACCTCGATAAGTTAAACCTCGCTAAGTTCAAAACCTCCGTAACTTAAAAAATTTTTCAATTCCCTTCCCTTGACAGCGTAAAACCTCTATTACTTAAAGAACAAAACCTCTGTAACTTAAACAAATATTTTGAGCATAGCCCTCGATAACTTAAAATAATATTTTGGTGACCTCTATAACTTAAAGTATTTCTTTACATATCATCGAAAAAATAGTTGATGCAGAAAATCAAAAATACATGAAGCAGAAAAAAATTACTGATATTTTTGTAAATAAATAAATCTATTAATTTAATTTATATTTAAATAAACAAATAGATCAAACGAAATTCCTTTTTCACTCACGTGCCCAAAGTCAATAAACCTCGGTACGTTAAAAATTATATTCAATAACCTCTCTAACTTCAACCTCGATAAGTAAAAAACTCGATAACTCAAATTTCTAACCGTTTCCCTTGAACTTTAACTTATCGAGGTTCTACTGTATCTCAAGAACGAAAAGAGCTTGGAGGTTGAAATTGTATATTTAACTTAGGCACCACCCTGGCACGTGACACGAATCTTTTGAACAAAATCGGCCAAAAAGTACTAGTACTTTACTGATGTACTTTTTCAGTTTTTTCGATTTTCTCAAAATTCGCCCTAACAATTTTGATTCAAATTTAAAAATCAATTATTTTTTTAGATTCTCTTTAAAATGTATATTCTCATTTTGTCCTGAGAATTGTTTGAAGCACTCTTTACTTTTGTGCTTCATAGGAAAGAAAGGAGAAATGGTTGCCATGGTAACAAAATATAAATATTATACTGTATTATAAATTTTGAATTCTAATATTATATATCGATGGAAACTAAATATATCTCGACACAAAAAAATCTGGTGTGATAAGCACAGAACACAACTTTCGATTACCGAAGGTAAGAGACTAGCGTTCGAAACGTCGGCGACAGAATATAAAGTTTTTTTTTTTAAATTTATCTGGCTGCTGTGTCCCGGAAGGCTCTCGTTATCTCCTAATTGAATATCTACAGCCATCAAATTCAACAATTTACAATCTTGGTTTTATACGGAGTCGGCAAATTCAATTTGTAAGAAAAAAATGTGACTGAGAGAAGAAATAAGTCGAAGGGCGTGGGGGGGGAGGTGGCATAGAGTATATAAAATGCCAGCCTTAGCTCGGGTAACTCGTGGTCGCCATCCACGTACTCACAAAAATTTAAACCCCTGAGTGTAAAAACGGAATCATCTAGGTAACTAAATTAAAAATAGATTAGGGTTGTAAGATGGTCCACCGTGAAAAGGGCTAAAAAAAATTCCGCCTAGAACTCAAGCCACCCTTATTTTGTTTCATATGATTATGCCATTCATTATATGAATAAAATTGATTTTATACACAGATACCCAAAATCGAAACGATCCTAATCGAAATATCAAAATTTTTTAATGCTATAGTAAGATAAGTAATATGAATTTAACTAATATTATTTAGCTTGACACACTTACTAAAAATAATTTAATTTTAGTAGAAAGGATAGGTCGATTCAGTCCAATAAAAATATATAAAGAATAATTTTATATATTTTTTATTATTCAATTCAATGTCCAGATCTCAGACCTGACGGTTTCGGCTACTTTGCTGTTTGCCTTCCTCAGTGAGGGCCGGATCTAAATGATATACGTTATAAAATATTTTAATTTATGGTGGTTAAGAATTTTATTTTACTTTACAAACATATTTACCTAGATAGGTGAGATGAAGTTATCATTTAGATCCTTAACAAAAATATAGTAAGACATATAATTCGAAAGTGATGACATTCACTCTGCTCGTCATGCAATTAGAATATAAAACAAAAAGATTTTGAGGAAGACATGAGCACAGGTGTGCCATCTAGTGGTCAATTTAGGACTACATGGTTATAATTTTAAATATTTTTTATACAAATACAAATTAATAAATATTAATTAAATTCAAATGAACATTTTTATATAATTGTTTTTTAAATTTTAAATTTTAAAAGTAGGAAAGCAAAAATTATACAATATTAATAACTTTTATTTGTTGATTTTATTTATAATCCCGGTGTAGTTATTACTGAGATATTCTGTGTCACTCTTGAAATTTATGGTACGATTTCTGATGAGTTGAATGTGAGCTGCCTCTTTGAATTTCCTCTTCTGATCATTTTTTTCGTGGCATAGAAAAAAAAAAAAAAAAAAAAAAAAAAAAAAAAAAAAAATATATAAAATTATTCTTTATATATTTTTATTGGACTGAATCGACCTATCCTTTCTACTAATTATCAACACAGTCCTGGTGAGTTTTCATT
>JAKCPI010019502.1:0-13149 GCA_023213315.1 Euborellia annulipes
GTGCGGAAAAAGTTCCCGCAATTTTTTCAGATATTTCAACAGCACATTAATAATGCATAAAACAACAATACCATTTAATTTAAAGAATAATAACATTTATTAGTTCGCTAACTGTAACAGCAAACAAAAAAATTTACAACAGATGTTCAAAATTGCCACCATCGGCCTCAATACATTTAGGAAGTAGCTTGCGAAGATTGCCGACGGTGCTCGCACACTCATCCACCGTAATCTCGTCCCAGGCATGCGTCAAAGCCATCTTCAGTACGTTAACGGTGGCGTATCGTGTAGCCGAGACTTTTTGTTCCAGAATGGACCACACCGAGTAGTCCATCGGGTTGAGATCCGGCGAGTTAGGCGGCCAAACGTCTTTGCCTCAAAAGCCCGGAAACAGCTCTTCGCAGACGGCAATTGTTGATTTGGCGGAATGCGCCGGCGCCCAGTCCTGTTGAAGCGTAATTCCATCGGTGCCAAAGTGCGCCGTTGCCCACGGCTTCAGTACGTCGCGGAGGACTCGCTGCTGGTAGCTGGCGGCGTTGATTTTGACGTTTCGCTCGATGAAAACCAGCGGCGTCTTCCTGGTGGCGCAGATCACAGCTCACACCATCACCGAGGCTGGAAAATGGCTGCGCGGTCTTCTGCTGACCCTTCCTGAGGAGTTGGCGGAAGTTCTGGCGGTTGTGGAGCGGCTCAACTGTGAAAATCTTCTCGTCTGTGAAGAGAACATTGTTCAAACGAGCACCGGCGAGCAGACGAAGCATTCGACGGGTTTTCTGGAACCGGTTCGCCTTCATCCTTTCGTTCAGGAAATGGACGCTAGCTATCTTGTAACTGTGAAGTCCCAGCTTCTTCTTGACGATGTGTTGGATGCTTTTTGATCAACGCCGAGCTCTCTCGCCATCTTCCGCTTCGAACGCTCCGGATTGCGTTGAATTTTGCACCGAACCTTCTGAATGTTCTCCGGAGTGGTCGCGGTGGTTGGACGGCCGCTTCGAGGACGGTCCGCGATCCCGCCTGTCTCCCTTGGCCGTTTCACGGCATCATAGACAGTCCTTTGCTTGAAGCCGGTCGTTCGAACAATGTCGGCTGTCTTCATTCCCACCTTGTGCAACTCAACAACTGTGAAACGTTGATTTCCACGATTCATAACTCAAACACTACTGAAAATAAACAAATGAATAACACAGTTTCTTAACGGAAATTTCACAAGGAATTCGATAAAATAATCAGAAATAAAAAAAATACAATGTCATAGCCGAAATGGCGCAAAA
Source organism: Euborellia annulipes (assembly GCA_023213315.1). NCBI lineage: Eukaryota > Metazoa > Arthropoda > Insecta > Dermaptera > Anisolabididae > Euborellia > Euborellia annulipes. The sequence goes on from JAKCPI010019502.1 coordinate 1,272, forward strand.
ACAAAATTGCGGGAACTTTTTCCGCACCCTGTAGATGAAAATAACAATTCCCTGTTTATTAAAAGTAAAAAAATACCTTTTGCTCTAATCTAACTATATTTAGAGCTGTAAAAGAATGTCAACAAGTGATTTGGAATATTCCAAGGCCTTTCTTAAATAATCAACCCTTCATCTCATCCCTTAATATTATAAAATAATAATCAACGCTATTTTTTGAATGTTTAATATTTATTTGGCTTCGATTTAGCTAAAAAAAATTTAAAAAACATTTTTTTCAATTTTTCAACCCCTAATCAAATTTTTTTTTTTTTTTTTAACAACTCTCACATTAACACACACATTCACACAGTCTTTTCGGCAACTTAGGCCTTATAAGACTTTTTACGATAACCGTTATTAATAATATATATATTATTAATATTATTGAAAAGGGTGAATAAATAGATCCAGAGCTAGTATTCAGGCAAATTTATTCGGATTATATCCCTATATTAAAAGGTTATAGTTCAAAGTACTCCGCCAAATATATTCAATAAATTTTTTTATGTGGAAAATTTAAATTTTTTACGTAAACTTAAGGACCTTAATGCTAACCTTTTTCACAAATGGTCCAGTCTAATGAGGGAGCATTTGCCGCATGACTTCTCCATTAATGATAAGTGGATATTAAATTTGTGGGATGAGTATATTCCAGATGAGGTCAAATATATTCTAAGCTTAGGACCCCGTTTTAATTTCCCCTTGGACGTTAGACCTCATAATATAAAAAATGTGTTAAAAACAATTCCATTTGACCGGTTAATTTCGGAAATAGAGTTGGTTGTCTCCTGCCTAGACAATGGCAGAATTAAAAACACAATTAGAGCTGAAACTGTCAATATTATGTCCAATTATGTTAATAAAATCAAAAACAGAGTACATTATAATTTTTTGAGATCCAATGGCCCTTATACTCAGCCCGAACATATTTTATTGGACTGGCTGGAAAAAACAAAAAAATTTTTAAAAGCTAAATTAAATGATAATATATTGGTAAAGGCGGATAAATCACAAACAACTGTTTTTATGAGGCGTAGTGATTATAATGATAAAATCTGTACTCTATTGGGGGATACTCATTCCTACGAAGAACTAACAACGGATCCCACAACTTCCATCCAAAGCAAGACCAACAATTTATTAAAAAAAATCAAAGACTCAGGAGGGATTGACACTAAAACATATAAATCACTAAATACTTACACTGCGATAGCACCCCGTTTCCATGGTCTGTTAAAAACTCATAAAGTAGGTAAACCAATTCGCCCAATAGTGTGCACTATTAACTCCCCCACATATAGGTTAGAAAAGCATTTAAGCAAAATTTTGGGTAATATAGTAGAAAATAATGAACATTTTATCAAAGATTCTTTTGATTGTAAAAGAAAATTAATGAATATAATTCCACCACCTGGCTTCATTTTAGTCTCATTTGATGTAATCTCCTTGTATCCTAATATTAGCACCGAACTCGCGTACGAAATTATCACTTCTAGGTGGGATGAGATCAGCCCCCACACTAATATCGAAGTAGAACATTTTAATGAGACCTTAAGATATATTTTCGATCACAATTACTTTCGGTATGGAAATAGATTTTTTAAACAACGTATCGGTCTCGCTATGGGCTCACCAATATCAGTGGTAGTCGCTAACATCGTAATGCAAGAACTTGAGAAACAAATCATTCCTCAACTGAGGGATGATATAATATTTTTTGTTAGATATATTGATGATGTCCTTAGTTTAGTTCGGTCGGAGAGTGTTGATTCGATTTTAACAGAAATTAAATAGCTTCCACCCTCTTATTAATTTCACCATTGAAAAGGAGATTAATAATTCTATAAATTTCTTAGATTTAAAAATTATCAGAAGTGAAATGGGTTTAAAAACAGACTGGTATAAAAAGAAGTTTACTCGGGTAGAATGTTGAATTACCTATCGAGCAATCCCTTCAAACATAAAAGTAATTTGATTACAGGTATGCTTTATAGAATATACCACCTCACAGACAGTGAATTTTGGGATAATAATATAAAAAATTTGAAAACTACCCTTAATTCCAACGGATATCCAAATAAATTGATTAATAAAATAATTAACAGATTTTTGTCTAAAAATAAAAATAAAAATAATAACCTTCCTCAACCTTACAGAAATGTTGACAGTACTAGTACGGAACCAACAACCGATATGTACTTTAGGTTATCATACATAGATGGACTTTTCGAAAACATCAGTAGATGCTTGAATAAGAATTTTCGAAAATATTTTAATAGTGATACAGTCAATGTAATATTATCGGGGAAATCAATTAATACTCTAGGTAACTTTTTTAATAATTTAGACAAAATTCCGACTATCCAAAGGTCTGGAGTGGTCTATATGCTGCAATGCTCCTCATGTCCTAATAAGTTCTATATCGGGAAAACTGAACAGAAAGTTGGCAAAAGAATTTACCAACATAAATATGATATAAAAAAACAACGCCCTGGGACGGCCCTATCTGAACATGCTCTTGACTTAGATCACGAATTTGACTTTGACAATGTAAAAATTTTATCATCTGATCCCAATCATGATATATTGTTGAATCTTGAAATGTGTAACATAATTAAGTATCGGGACTGTGTTATTAACAAACAATGTGACACCCAAAATCTCAGCTCACTGTACAATAATATACTACAATTAAAATAACTGATAATTGTGAATAAAAAAAAAAAAAAAAGTATATAAATAAGATTAAAATTGTACCGAAACGTTGTTAATTATACTAATAAAATTATATATAATAAGAGAAAGTAAAAATGTAAATAGAGTGAATTTAAATGTTGCTAATTAGAAGGCTAATTTTAAATATAAATTATTCTCGAAATAATTAAGAAAAAAAAAAAAGGATATTTATATTACAATTGTATTCCCTCAGTTTAAATATCTAAATTATAAATAAGAGGCAATGCACTCCGAATTAAATCACCATTCTTCGTTCGGCACCATTGCCTTTTAACACATGTCGAGTAGCGAAACTAACCACATCGTTCATGTATGACAAAATTGAGGGCGAATTATTTTCTTGACACCGCATGGTGAGTTTGTTAATATACTAATATCCTTATAAAATATATATGTAACAACAAGATGTACTTTTAATTGTTAATATTAAGGTCCTGAAGAAGGAGCCGTTTGAGCTCCGAAACGTTGGCCTATAGCGGAGGGATATAATCCGAATAAATTTGCCTGAATACTAGCTCTGGATCTATTTATTCACCCTTTTCAATAATATCCACCAGGCTGCCCCTATCTTCATCACATTATTAATATTGTTTTTTTTATATTATTTTGATATATCGTCGCCTGCAACACGTAGTGGCGTATCTCAATTTCTATCATTTTTCAGGAGAGCTTTTTATAGTTCGTGTTGTTATATTAAATGTATAGATACGCAAAATCAAAAATTATAATACGAAAAAACATGGAAATACAGATTCGTCACTTTGTGATAATGTAAAGAACGCCAGGACACGGCCATACCCGTGTATCTCAATTTTTAATTTTTTTGAGATACGTCACTACGTGATGCAAGCGACGATATGTAGGTCTATATTTTGTAAAAATTTTAGCCCAATGGCAGTTGGCTAGACGGGCAGATTAAAAAAAAAGATTATTTATATGTTGGGGTCCAGGCATTCTTATTTAAGCCATTTGAAATCCAATCGTAATAAATAAAATAATTAACAATGTTATCGCCTTCGGAGAGCTTGAAACATCCCTGAATCCGCCTTTGGGTTTTACACATAGGATAATTTTCTAGAATGAGTCTTACTTTAGGCCAGTGGTTTCCAAACTTTGTTAGAACGCCTCCCTTAAAAATATTTAATCGTATGACGCCCCCTACCCCACACATTTAATAAAATAATACAAACACAAAATTTTTAATACTAAAAAATATAAATTTATATAAAAATATTTTTTTTATAGTGATGAGAAGTGGCTGTAGACTTTGAATTGGGTATAGGAGACTTTGCAGCCAAGGAAATTAAATAAAAAACTTATTTAATTATTAATCGTCGACTTATTATACAATCATTGATTGTAATAAGTCATAAGCGAACAAGTTACTCTTAATACATACAGCCCAATTAAAAATTGTATAACTTACAATGATAATTAATTATAATACTGTTAACCTTATATTCTAACAATTAATCGTCCTGAGGAAGGTCGTGACTTGCGACCGAAACGTCGACGATTAATAATTAAATAAGTTTTTTATTTAATTTCCTTGGCTGCAAAGTCTCCTATACCCAATATTTTTTTATTTATTCATTATTTTTTAATTAAGGAAAACCTCCATCCCAGAATCTTCTAAATTTAATTATTTTATTTATAAAACTAGCAATCATTTGGAAAATTGATCTTGGTGGCCAATATTCGCGCCTCCCCTTAGACTAGCCCGCGCCTCCCTGGGGAGGCGCGCCTTACAGTTTGGAAAACTCTGGTCTAATATATCGACGCTTTATATACGTATGACGACACAAAAAATCTGGTGTGACAAGTACAGAACAGTACCTTTGGTAAGAGAAAGTTTTCTGCTGTGCGACAGTCACACCAGATTTTTAAAAAATATTTTATTTTGGAACTTTTCGGGTTTTCGGCCATTTTTTTCGGCGATTTTTTTTTTCGTCGAGATTTTGCTTTCGGCTAGAAAATTTTCGATGCGCTTTTTTTCGGCTACTTTTTTCGCCGACTTTTTTTTCGGCGAGTTTTTTCGCCGACTTTTTTTCGGCGAGAATTATTATATTACACTGGCACTACATTTAAAATATATTTTCCAGAAATCAATTATAATAAAAATAAAAATTATCCAGCAATTTTTTTTTTGTTTTGCGGACCATTTGGAGCCCCTTTGTGAGCGGCGCCCGGGGCATCATGACCCCCCTTGCCCCCCCCCTCGCTACGCCACTGGATTATAGGCTGAAATATTAATTATTATCCGCATGGCGAAACAAATATCTCTTTGCAATGAATTGGATATATTCATGCTTGTTGGAATATTTTTTTTTTTTTTTTAAATTAAAATTTGGCAGGGAAATAATTTTGATTTGCTTCCTGATCTCAGCGTAAAATTTTTCAGTTTTTTCGATTTTAAAGTGATTTTGATCGACACAAATTTTTTTGTTTCTCTATCAGCATCTCGCGTTACAAGCCGTGACGTCAAAGGCCGTGACGCTCAAAGTTATGACGTCACAAGCCGTGACGACAAAAATAGGAAATTTGAAATTTAATATATATGATGAATTATAAAAAATAATTGTGAGATTTAATTATTGAATTTTTAAATTGATAAAATATAATTTTTAAAATAATTTAAAATGATTCAAATACTAAATAAATATTTTTCCCAGTTTTTAACATGCGTCTTTTGATTTCCCAAAATCATTCCCAGTTTCCAATTATTAAGTTAAAATTAAAAACGCGATTTTAATACCCTTATTTGAATAATTTTCTGAAATTTTCAGTTAAACGCATACGATCCGAAAAAAGTTTCACTTGCATCGTGGTTTCATAAAACCATACAATGTTTTTTTTTCTAAATTAAATTTTGAATTTAAAAAAATTTGATTTTTAAGTACTAATTTTGACAATTTTATATTAAAAATAAAATTTAATTTTCAAGAAAAATATTTTTGTCAAATCTCGAAGGGAGGGTTAATTACCCCCTTTACCCCCCCTCCCCCTTGGTTACAAGGACAAAATGAAGAAAAAAAATTTGAAATGTCTATTAAATCGAAAAATTCATGAATCTTATACAGCTTTTAAACAAATATACCTAAAATTAAAATAAAGATACTTTATTCTTGTCCTACAAATATATGAGAGAAACTTTAAAATAAATAAATAGTAGTGATTTTTTTTTTCCTAGACAAAATAAAAAAAAATCTGGTGTGACTGGCGCACAGCACACAACTTTCTCTTACCTTCGGTAATCGAAAGTTGTGTACTGTGCTTGTCACACCAGATTTTTTGTGTCGACATGTATTTAGTTCCCGACAGTACGGAACATTTGAATTCAGATGTAAAATTTATAAGTATGGGAAAATATTTATATTTTGTTACCATGGCAACCATTTCTCCTATCTTCCCTATGAAATACAAGAGTAAAGTGGTCTTCAGAAGATTTCAATCGCAAAATGAGAATATACATTTTAAAAGAGCATCTAAAAAATAATTGATTTTTGAATTTTAAAAAAAATCGTTGGAGCAAATTTTGAGAAAATCGAAAAAAACTGAAAAAGTACATCAGTAAAGTACTAGTAATCTTTGGCCGATTTTGATTAAAAGCTTATTTTTCCGGTCCCGGGAGGTGTTTAAGTTAAATATAGAATTTCAACCTCGTAGCTCAATTCCTTCATGCTTAAAATTGAACACAGACACACCCACCCACCCACCCACCCACCCACCCACCCACCCACCCACCCACCCACCCACAGACAGACCATGTCGCGAAAACCACTTTTTTGGATTCAGGGGACCTCAAAACGTGAAGATCCATCAAAATCTCGACATCGAATTTTTGACATGAATCCAATACTTTCTCTCTCTATATATATTACATATATACATAGGTAAGAGAAAGTAAAAATGAATGGATAAAATTTAAAATAAGCAGGTATGATGGAATTTCAATTTCTTTTTTTTTTTAACCTATTCATCTCTTCTTTTTTTTTAAATTCAAATAAAAATTAAACTTCTTAATGGATTGAAAAAAAGAGGATTGAGAGAGAGAGAGATACATTTGGAAGTCGAATTAATATATTAAAAAAAAAAAAATCAATTTAATGATTCATCATTATAAAACCTTCATGATACATTAAAAATTAAAATATTTTTATTTATGTCTAATAGCTTTATATGATTTCCATTTACATATTTAACCCCTCGGATTTTTTTAATCAAATAATTTAACTTTGAATGTTATACTAATCGTAAATGATAAATACAGGGTGCTCTATAACTAATTTATCCATTTAAAAATTAATTTTTTATTTAGGCCTATTAATTTTTTTCATATATCTTTTTTAATATTAATCCCCTGGAATGGTACATTTTTCATGACATAATAATATCAATAACCACGTTTTGCTCTTTTAACACTCTCTTTCGGATCAAAATTCGTTTCAAAATTTCTACTGGTTATGGGGCCAGGGGCGCCGGAACGAATTTGAATCAGGGGGGGCAAAAAAATTTTTTTTAGAAAATTAAAATAATTTATTATGCTCAAATAGTATAAAACAAAAACAAATCTACTATAAAGCTTTAAAAATTTTAAATAAAATCACAATTTTAATAAAATTAAAATTTTAAAAAATTTGCTAGTGATTTTATCAAACATTTTTGGAAAAAATTTGGAAAAAAAATGAATTTCTTACCTTTTAATTTTTTTTAATTTAGAAGATTTTATTTTTCAAAAGTAAAAATATCTCATTTTTAAAAATAAATGAAATAAAAAGAAGAAATTTGCCCCCCCTCTGCCCCCCCCCCCCTATAGGACGCCAGGGGGCAATGTACCCTTGCCCCCCCCCCCCAGTTCCGGCGCCTATGTATGGGGCAAAAAAGATGAGCAGACGGATATCAGCGAATTATATAAATAGATTTTCCTTCAATAAAAAAGTTACCTTTACCCTGGACTTCCCTCCTGTCTGCGGCGGACCATCGCCTTTTGTTAATCAAGGGCCACAATTTTTCGGTTCGGGAAATTATTACACAGGGGAACAATGGTTTTGTTGCCTGAGTATTTGAAGCTATTCCTGAGTATGTGGCTAGTGCTGGTTCCAAAAATGCCTACAATTTCGCTCCATCAAATCTAATTTTAGAGCTATAGAGAAAATAAAATTTTAATAGAAAATGTGCTCAAAGTCTGGCAAAAAAACACTTTGGCTGTCTATCTTTTAGGCGCAAAAAACTGTAAGAAAAACTTTGGTGATTTTACAATTTTTTTGTAGCAAGCAAATTAAATTTAAAGATTGCGGTGTGGGTTTCAAGTGAAACATTTTGAACTAAGGTTGTCACATAAACTCACATAAATACAACCTTTGTAAGCGAATTTCCAAGACAAAAACATACTAAATTTACTATGCAGTTTATCTATATTTTTACAAAACTTTTTGCAAAAGTCTAAACGATTCGTTGTATTTTTTTTATACTTCAACTTTGTTATTTGGTATATGAGTATGTCTTCGTTGTAAACAATATTTTCCATTTGAATGATACTTTATTATTTCCCAGCAATTTATTTCTAAATAAAGTTAATAAAACTAATTCAAGTTATATTAACAAAGATTTTTTGCATATTTTAATTAAAAAATATTTCTTAATTAGATATTTTAAAAATTATATTTTATTTAATTAAAAAAAATTTGAAATCTATTTAACGTGACTTTACATATATTGCCTGCAATTTTTAATAAAAAATACAAATTATCTTAATATTATTATTTTTTTGTATTATTATAACTTAAATAATTCCTTATAGTGACAAAAATGTCTTTATTAAGAAACCGAAAAAAAAACATTGAAAAAATCGGCCTGTCTCAGGCAGCCTTAAAAAGAAAATTACATTGCCGTTGTATTGTAAAATTAGAAACCGTGTTGTAAAATTACAATATTTACTCTAAGAGAATTGTAATTTTAAAATGTTTTTTGTTATAAAATTTTTTTGAATGCATAGATTTGTATAGGCCTATTTAGTATACAAATGAATGTTGGTTATCATTTACAACGAACATTTGTTAAATTCAGTATACTATAACATACTAAAATTAAAAATTTTTTTTTTACAGTGTAGGGTAGAAACCGGAAGGGCTTGGGGGGTTCCCCCCCCCCTTGTTGGCGGCTCTGGTTTTATCTTTGTTTTTTGTTAGCACCGATTTTAAAACACAAACGAATCCCTCTTCCTTGATTCCAATGACCCCGGTTGTTCTTGTTGTTGGAATGAATAGTCCTTGGGGCATGTAATGAATGCATTTAGGCCAGAAGAGCTAGAGCCTCGCCTTTAATTGACTAACTACGCCAATTACACGCAATTACTTGCGCTTCATTTACTCAATTTCAATTAAAAGGCGAACTCATAATAGGCGCATGATATAATAAAACAATACCCGCTACTGGTTGTTTTATTGTCATTCTCTAGCACACAAAATAGAGATGTCCGGTCTAGATTGTATCTCTCTGTTAAGAAATAGAGTCAACATAGAAAAAAAAACCTAAGGTGATTAACATACATAGCCTATAACAGAATAGTTATGTGTTAATCTGATGATGAGCAGCATCACTGATCCAAATTTAATCTCCAAAAAATATATTTATACTTTTATATCCTATAATTATTAATGAGTCATTAGTTAATGAAATTTACTCACAGGTTTATAATAAACCTATTTAATTTACTATTCTAATTATTTATTAGATAAAAAAAGATGTTATTTAGAATGTCTTTTGATATATGCTTTTAAAATTTATATGGCCCTCGGGCTAAGGATGTGGTATCGAAAAAAATATCGATACTTATAGGCCTACTTGGTATCGTATCGAAAGAAAAGTATCGATACTAGTAAGTATCGAGTATTTCCTATTTTTTGAAAATATTTTCGGCATCTTAGGCCCTTTATACTTTAAGCGAAATACTTATTAAGAAAATAATTTTATTTTCGGTTTAACTGTGGTTTATTTGTAAAAATAACAATGTTTCGGCCACTCATTCTGCGGCCGAAGGGTGAGAGAAAATTATGTGCTGTGCGCCATAGGCGCCGGAACTGGGGGGGCAAGGGTACATTGCCCCCCCTGGCATCCGGGGGGGGGGGGCAGAGGGGGGCAAAATTTCATTCTTTTATTTCATTTATTTTTTAAAAATGGTATATTTTTTCTTTTGAAAAATAAAATCTTCTAAATTAAAAAAAAATTAAAAGAGTAAAAAATTCATTTTTTTTCAAATTTTTTTCAAAAATTTTTGATAAAATCGACTAGCACAATTTTAATTTTATTAAGAATCGTGATTTGACTTAAATTTTTTAAAGTTTTATAGTAGATTTGTTTTGTCTTATCACTATTTGAACATATTAAATTATTCCAATTTTCTAAAAAAAAATTCTTTTTGCCCCCCCTGATTCAAATTCGTTCCGGCGCCCCTGCTGTGCGCCAGTCACACCAGATTTTTTAATATAGCGTCGTAAATGTAGCCACTTTTGGGAGATCGAAATAAAATTTTTCCTCTCATATACACTTTATTTAATTTTTTTTTGCGTTTCTTTCTTATAATAAAATAAATAAATAATTATTTTTATTAAAAATTTTCCTTCTTTGGTTACCCCATTTAATTACTTTTTTAACCATACAGGTGCGAATGTGTGTGTGTGTGGCGCTCACAGCGGCGACTTGACCAATTAGGGCCAGTACGATCTCGCTTTTTTATCTGTCAATCAGTGTCGTGTTCTTTTTAACTATTCGTTAATATTTTAATAGTATTTTTTTTTATTTGTGCGATACATTATGTATTATACAGTATAATAATTTGTTATAGTTTTATTTCTATGTGTGTGTTGTGAATTCAAAGTGATTTTCCTGCATTTGACGACCAGGCCTGACTGGATGACACTTCAACTTTTAAAGGTAGAATTTATTTAATTCCTTGAAAAATATTAATTATTTTCTTTTTCTTTTTTACGTTTATAATAACTATAATAATTATTATAAATTTTGATGTTAAAATGTGATGAAAAAATGACAAGTGAGGTTAGTAACTTATTAAAAAAAAAAGTTATTTTTTTAAATATTTATTCTAAAAATGATTCGAATATCAAACATTAATAATATTTTACATATTATCAATTAAATAATAATGCACAAATGCTCTCAAACTCGGTTTAATTAAACAGATTTGCAAGTGTTTAGTGTCATTTTTTTGAATTCAGCTGCTAAAATCAAAGTGTATTTGATTCAGCATAAATCGAGGGTCTTTTTGTCAATTTTAAAATGTTTATTGGATCTCTTAGGGCAGTTGCTTCATCCCTATTTTGCTTGGTTCATGGTCTGCTAGAATAATCTTATTATGATTGTATTCTATAGATAGTTTGTCAAGTTTAATTAGTGGATCAGATCTTCTATTAATATTACTGAAGTCATCAAATAAATAAATAACTTCCAAGCACTTGCTCATTCCATTTATCGAATAAAAATATTTTTATTTTCCTTTCATTTTCTAAATTATCCAACTATCCATCTTCTATCTACTAAAGTTATAGTTATATTTATTAACTTAAATATTATTATTTACAAGAGTGTTTATTTTCATATACCGCCCCCCACTATCTTTGTATTTTTACATGTGATTATTTCGTTGTTTTAAAAAAATTAAACTTTTATGGTTCTAGACTTTAAAATTCCAATAAAAATGTTTTTCTTCTTTGATTAATAAAAAAAAACCAATTAAATTATCACATGGATCATTAAAGACAGTGAGCTCCGGGATTTTGTTAAGAAAAGGGAGGCTTGAAATGAAGGGGTAATTATGATTTATCCTATTTTAGATCCGGATTTCAATTGGCGGTCAGGCACCTTTCTAGATCGCTAGCCCCTCCACCCCTTTTTTTTACTTTCTCTTACCCGGGGGCCCCTAACCACAGGGCTAAATGGGCTATAGCCCCAGGGCGCAAGCCTTTTGGGGGCGGCAATATCTATATTCTTTTGTTCTTATTAGTTATTTAGTTATTATTCATTTATTTATTAGTTTTATAAAAATTCACACAGACAGAGCAAACTCAATGATTTAAGTATTTTATCC
>JAKCPI010019503.1:0-21184 GCA_023213315.1 Euborellia annulipes
TGAATCGATGTGTCACATGACCCTATAATCGTTAAAAAAAGGTCACGGGACCTGATAGATGTTTATGATGATAAAGTAATTCTTGGCGCGTCAAAATATACAACTGTCAAAAAAAATTAGAGGTTATTTCTTCATATTTAAAAAAAAAAAAATAGTCACATTTGTTTACATTCTGATGAATGTAAACAAAAAATTGAAAACAAATGGAAGTGCTAGGGACCAAAGCGTATTATTCCCTGAACCAGTTTTTTATGCTGAATACGTATATGTAATTATTATTTTTCTACGACCTTAGTTCAGGACGTACTTTTTATGAGTGCGTAGAGACACCTGAATCTCTCCCTAGGTACAGTGAAAGCTAAAAACATTCATTCAAAAAAAAAAAAACATTCTTAGAAAGAATAGTGATGATAAAAAAAAAAAAGGAAAACCTGCCAAAAAACCCCAAGAAAATAATTGAAAACACGCACACAGAACACAACTTTCAATGTCCGAAGGTGTGCTATGCCACACATCGGATTTTTTTTCAAATAAAAGCGCCAAGCATCAGCTCGGTTAATTTGGAACTAAATTTATTTATTTAAACCACTACATCATTGACAGCTGCACAAGTATAATCAGCAAACATATATACGATATGTGTAATAGTGGAGTGTTCGTCTGGCGTCATTTGGAGGGAGGGGCTTGGGGAGGCATTTGCCCCCCCCCCAAGGGCTCTGATTTTAATAAAATTCTATTATATGCAATTAATTAAATTAAATATCTTTTGGCGAAATTTGAGAACCTAATTGTAAGTAAATTTTAATAACAAAAATTTGCCCCTCCCCTTCAAGAAAAAGTTGAAATGACGTCACTGCGTCTGTCACGCTTTGTTTGACAAAATTTCCGTAATTTTGATACGAAATTTTGCAGTCTTATAGAGGACGTTCAGGAGAATCTCCAGATTCTCAAAAGGGGAAGGCAAAAAAAAAAAATCAAAAATTTGCCCATTGGAAAGCATTGAATTGTCTTGTCTTATGAAAAATTACAGGCAAATGATTAAATAAATATTTAAACAATTCAATCTCTAAAATGAAAAATAATGAAAATTGTTATATATAATTTCTTTTGAGAGTTTGGGGAAGGAACTTGGATTGGATCAGAACAGACAGATAAACGGACACTCCGCCACGGTATATACAGTACATATACCCTTCTTAAAATGAGAGGTTTTTTTTAATAAGCCAAATATCTATTTATATTGTCTGAACCCTCTGGCTAGTAGCGAAGTCCGCTGAAGGCGGGCGGAGCGACTAGTTATGCATATTTTAGTAATGTCAGTAGACAGTAGTCAACGCGTATGTGCCAGTAGAGTAATATGATAAAGTTAACAGCAAAATAAAATGCAAATGAGTGGAAAACTCAATTGGATATTATGAATGAATGGCTGATGATGATTAACCTGAATATTTTTTTTTTTTTTTTTGATCCTTCAATTTTTAATAGAGCATTTACTTGTAATTATTCTAATTAAAGTGTGAGTGCTTGGGGTGGGGGTGGGGGTGGACTTTAATTAGAATATCTGATTTATCGATAGATGGTAGTTTATGTTCATAGAGGAGGTAGTTGAGGTAGGGGGGGTGGGCAGGGGGGTATTCAGTTAATATATTATATGATTCCCTCTCTCCCTCTTCATCAATTGGTCTATAAATTCGATCACCCGGTTGATATAATATTCGCTTGATAAAGCTTTTTTACTTTAAATGAAGGAGACAGGATGTCAGCTTTTGATGAAAGCTTTTTTACTTTCTCTTACCTATATATAGGATGTCCGAAAAAGAACTCTCTAGTTTTAAGAAACATTTTATTTAATGTAAAATATACATATTCCAGTGATTAATACATTAAATGAAAGGTGACTTAATAAAGTTATTTTTACCACTAGTACACCTCGATATGCGATCCATTTGTAGCCCGGCAGATCTCCAAGCGGTATTCAATCATATCAGATGTGACCGATGTTACTGCCGCTAAGATTCTCTGACGAAGATGGTCAATGTCACGTATCTTCTCTGCATACAGAGTTCTTGACACCCTCCTGGAGCGTGGAAATAAGCTTTTAGGGTTCGTCCATATATTACGCAACGCCTTTTTTGCCGATTTTCTAGTCGGCCAAAGAGTAGTAGTAGTACTTTACTGGTGTACTTTTTCAAAGATGATGGAGAAAATAGCTGTTTAATTTGATAAGGATAGCGAATAGCAGCCAGGAAAAATCAAATCAGACAAAAATTAGATCAATGTTTATTAGATTTATTTGATCATCGACGTTTCGGACGCTAGTCGCGCCCTTCCTCAGGACAATCAATCGTCAAGCAAATACAGATGGATGTATTTCTAGGTAAAATTGAAATCGTGTATGAAACAAAATTTCAATATGCCACAAACTGAATGCATTCTTCGATGGCATTCCTGATTGACTGCAAAGTGCTTAAAGAGAAGAATGCATTCAGTTTGTCGCATATTGAAATTTTGTTTCATACACGATTTCAATTTTCGCTAGAAATACCTCCATCTGTATTTGATTGACGATTGATTGTCCTGAGGAAGGGCGCGACTGGCGTCCGAAACGTCGACGATCAAATAAATCTGATAAAAATTGATCTGGTTTTTGACTGATTTGATTTTTCCTGGCTGCTATTCGCTTTCCTTAAGTACTTTTTCAGTTTTTTTCGATTTTCTCAAAATTCGCTCTAAAGATTTTGATTAAAAATCTAAATGCTCTTTAAAATGTATATTCTGTCGTTATCGTTTAAAGGCTTAAATGGCTTAAGTTGCCAAAAAGACTGTGTGTATGTGTGTGTGAATGGGAAAAAATTGTGTTTAAAAAAAGTATTAATTTGTAAAATTTTACATTAAAAATAAAATTTTTTTCCAAAAAAAAAATATATTTTTCTAAAATCTCGGGGAGGGAGGGGGGGGTAACTACCCCCTTTACCCCCCTTGTATCCGCCCTTGAATAGAAGAAAGAAATTGAAATTTTTTTGCATTTCTTATTAAATTTAAAATGAATGTCGTCATTTCTTCTCTTTTTTTTTTTATTATTATTACGTGTTATAGGGCCGTATTTACGTAAACTGGTTGGCTAATTCTATTATTAATAATATTTTTTATTATCCAATTTATTTTCTGAAAACGAATCTATTTCATTTTATTATGAATTAAATTCACCTTTAGTACGGCTTCTATTTTTTTTTTTTTTTATTGTCAAAGACAATTTAATTATTATATCACTAGCCGACGCGCCCGCCCTCGGCGGGTTTCGCCTTTCCCTTGTACCCCCCTTCAACTATCCGGTCATGATGTCTTATTAAAAATAAAAAAATCTGGCGTGATAGTCGCACATCACTTTCTCTATCTTGGGTAATTGAAAGTTGTTTTCTGTGCTTGTCACACCAGATTTTTTGTGTCGATTTATATTTAGTTTCCGCTGATACGTATATTAAAATTCAAGATGTACAATTTATAAACATTGAAAAATATTTATTATATACGATGCGTTAAAAATAACATAACACTTTAATTCTTCTTAAAAAGGCTTATACTAATCTATCTTAATGATACTTTAATTTAAGAAACATTTAATATGAAATATCTTAATTTAACACAAATCCATATCATTTTAATAAATAATTACAATTTAAATAAAACAAAGACAAAAATGTCGAAATTTTTCTATTAACGCCAAATTTTTAAAATTTTAAAATAATCTTTCCATTTCAATTTTTCTCTGTTTATTTCATTAGAAATTCTTATATAAAAACAAAATTTTAATTTTAATTTCCAACAAAACATATCGAAATTATGTTGATTTGTCCATCAAATTGAAAATTGATATTTTTTGTGGGGGGTGTTTTTGTGGCCCCGAGGGGGGCCTGTGCACCGGTGGCCAAAACCTCCCCCTGCAACGGAAAAAAAAAAAAAAAATTTTTTGCCTTCCTTTTTTTTTTTTTTTTCTTCCAATTGATATTTTTGTCTTTATTTGATTTAAATTGTATTCAAATTGATTAAAATGATATGGATTTGTGTTAAATTTACTTAGAAATGTACAATTATTTCATACTAAATGTTTAATAAATTACAGTATCAATAAGGTAGATTAGAACAGGTATTTTTAAGAAGAAACAAAATGTTCCAATATTTTTGATGTGCAGTGCAAAAATATGGCATTTAGAACAAAAATAATCAAATATTTTCTCATGTATTTCAGTACTTTTTAAAAATCAATGTGCAATGGTCCCTGCACGCGCCCGCTTGTATGGTTGATTCTATATTTTTCTAAATCTAAACAGAAAAGGAAAAAATCTAAAAACAGAGCGAGAGAGAGAGAGAGAAGAAAATATAAAGGTAAAACAAAATCCCTGACATAAACATCAACCGAATTGAATAAATTAACCTAAAAGAGAAATTAATTCAAAATTATTGCGCAATGTATTATTTTCGCTCTCTCTTTGTTTAGAGGGAATATAATGTTATGTAATGATACATTTATAAATTTATCAGATGTTCATTAAGGATTTTTTTTTTTCTATATTATTATTTAAAATACAATAAAGACATATAAAAGCTGATATATTGTATTATTATCATAAACAAAAACCAACGTTATTATATGCCCTGTTTTGATTTTAAGCTTCTTTCTTTACGATAAAAGCCTAATTTGAATAAAAAAAAAATAAAAAAAATTTAAATGCTTTTATTTAAATTGAACTAAAAAGAGTGAAATAATTTCATTTTTGTTGTTAATAGTGTTGAATATTTATGATTCAAAATAAAAGAGTGGGTCGATAAGGAATTGTCTATTCTTAGACCCTCAGAGCGCCCCACGCTTTTATTTCAAGTTAAAGGAGGTTGAAATTATATTTTTAAGTTAGGTAGTGTTTTTTTTTTCGATTTTGTCAAAATTTGCTCTAACAATTTTGAGTAAAATTCATAAAATTTGTAAATTTATTTTTTAGATATTCTTAAAAATGTATATTTGATACTGTAATTTATTAAACATTTAGTATGAAATAATTTATATATTTCTAAGTAAATTTAACACAAATCCATATCATTTTAATAAATAATTACAATTTAAACAAAACAAAGACAAAAATGTCGATTTTCAATTTATGGGACAAATCAACAAAATCTCGATAGGTTTAGTTGAATATTAACTAAAAATTTTGTTTTTATAAGAATTTCCAGACAAAAACTGAAATGGAAAACTAGAAATTTGGCGTTAATAAAAAAATCGACATTTTTGTCTTTGTTTTGTTTAAATTGTAATTATTTATTAAAATGATATGGATTTGTGTTAAATTTACTTAGAAATGTATAAGATACTTCATATTAAATGTTTAATAAATTTAGAAAAGGCTCTTTGAAGAATAAACAAAGTGTTGTTTCACTATTTTTGACGTCAATGTAATTAATAAATATTTATTTCAAACGAAAAATGTCCAAATACTACATAATTTATAAAGTTAAAATTGAAAATTGTTTATTTAATAAATCACAAAGTTGAGATTTAGTTTCGTTTCACTCACTATATAGCGTTATAATAATATTAACACCCTCAGCTTATTTAACAACAGAGAGAGGGGAAACAAAAACAGAAAATACAAATATAGCTTGGGATTAATAATGTAATTGTCATTTTACCCCCTTACGTTCATTTTGTGTTATTAATTGCTTGCTAGCCTCCCCCCCCCCATCATCATCATCATCATCATCTACGTTTACTGTTACGTAATATCGGTTGGCTTTAGTTCAATTTATTCAAACGATCTAATTCCGATTTGTTTGACCAAGATTAACGTGTATACTCACACTAATTCTAAACGAATTTGCCGACACCGCAGCTGTTGTTGTTGTTGTTTTTTAATTCTACAAAATACATTTGTATCTCATTCTATAGGGTGGTTAAAAAAAAAGCCCTCACATTCCCAATTACCTGAATGGCGAGAGTCATTGAATCTTTTTTTTCTTTTTGGTTTATTATTAAGCTAAGAATTCTATTAGAAATTTTTTTTAATAATATTTGCATGCCAATTAATTAATATATTGGCGACAGTAATTAATGTTGAGCATTTCTGATTTGCTTGTCTCTAATGGCGCCAGTTATTTCATTGAGCTCCTTATGCTTTTAGTTAAAAAAAAAAACAATATACGTATATTTTACAGGTGGTTTTTATTATTTATTAACAAATAAAATATATTTTAAAATTAAGACTATTTTCATATTGGAATAAATAAAAGTCCTTTTTTTTAACTAACAGTAAATTATATTGTTTTTATGCAACTAAACTGAGCTTCGAAAATAGTGAATCACTCTGTTTCTTCTTAAGAAAATGAAAACCTGCTCTTATCTATCTTAATGTCTTAATCTATCTTAAGATAATGTAATTTATTAAACATTTAGTATGAAATATCTATATCTGTACATTTCTAAGGAAATTTAACACAAATCCATATCATTTTAATCAATGTAATACAATTTAAAAATAAAACAAAGACAAAAATGTCGAAATTTTTATTAACGCCAAATTTTAAATTTAATCTTTCCATTTCAATTTTTCTCTGTCTATTTTATTGTAAATTCTTCTTTTTTTTTTTTTTAAACATCCACTCTTTTTTCTCATTCACTCAGATTCACACAGTCTTTTCGGCAACTGAGGCCATTTAAGACTTTGACGATAACCGTTAATTATTAAAATATCTATTGGGGGTCCAGGCTTTTATTTAAGTCATTTGGTATCCAAATGCTTTAAATAAAATCATCGGACTGCCAGGGGTCCGAACCCACGACGGTCGGTATAGAAGGTAGGCACGCTACCAACTACTCCAAGCCCCGTGGGCATTGGAAAGTCTTATAAAAACAAAATTTTAAATTAACATTTAACAAAACATATTGATATTATGTTGATTTGTCCCTTAAATTGAAAATCGACATTTTTGTCTTTATTTATTTAAATTGTATTAAATTGATTTGTATGTGTGTTAAATTTACTTTGAAATGTATAAGATATTTCATATGAAATGTTTCTTAAATTAGAGTATTATTAAGGTAGATTAGAACAGGCCTTAAGAAGATATTACGTTATTTTTTGACGCAGGGGCGTTTTGGACTTCTTTAAAATACAATAATATAATTTAAATAAAAAAATAAAAATATTTTAGTACGTATTCGTTTAGAATAAATATTTTGATTATAATCTTTAGCGTGACTGAAGACCTCGTAGTCTTGACAGTTGAATAAAACCGATTAGAGAGATGAATTTTATTTAGGCTATTCCATTTATAAAAGAATAATCAGAAAATGATATAAATAAAATATAAGATGTCGTCCCAAATTATTTTATTTTCACGTTATCAATGTTTAGGGGACTAAACGTCACCCATCTTCAGGACAATGGGTTGTTAAAAATGTCACTGACTCCTTCAGTAAGGTGGGTAGAATATTAGTATACCCTACAATAGAACATCTATCCTTGTACTGAGTCACCTTTAGGATTAAAAAAAAAAACTGATGGTGGCTTATATTCTACCCGCAGTGAAATTTGACCTGAAGATGAGTGAAGAAACGTCGTCCATTTGCTAATTAATTTTTTTTAGAAATGAATGAATCTATCCAAGCCCCCTTCTATCTCGACCTAAAAAGAGGAAGCTGCTCTCAAAACTCCCCCATCCACCCCCTTATCACTTCTTCACGATTGCCTATTATTCTGAGAGTGCAGAATGTTTATTAATGGCAAAGTGCAATCATAACACACGCACACACTTATATTTCATATAGGCCTAGTTATGACTTGACTTTCAACAACATCTTGAAAATGCACGAGTCTGATGATGTACAAACAACAACAATGAACAAAAAAAAATAAGTGGGAGGATCCCCCATTCATGGCATTGAATAAATCGCGTGCGCGAGATGGGGGGAGTGAAGGTGAAAATCTTGAATAAATAAAAATGAATTGGCTTCCATCAAGTTGGAAATGAAGAGTGTGTGTGTGTTATTGTATAGAAAGCATCAAATTTCAATCTCTTATTTATCGGCTAAAAATAAATGCCTGATTTTATGATGATTAGGTCTGTTCGTTTTGCACATTTTGTCTGTTCGTTTCACTTTTTGCAATTTGCATTTTGTTCGTTTGAAACTTGGGTGAAAATTTGGATGTTGCTGTATAAATTGAATCAATCGAGAATAGTTGGTGTGAATTGTGCAGGGCGATCTCAGCGCCAAAGTTTTAGTAGATGGCCACCTTTTGCCGCCATTTTCTTTCAATCCACTTCGATTAAAATAATATCGACAATAAGTAAGTTTTAGGCTTTTATTTTTTAATTTTCTTCATTATTATTATTATTATTTTTTTATTTATTTAAGGATCAATGTTATAAAAATATTCGAAACAATCCAAGACAAAAATGAAAACTGAAAGTTAGGTTAGGTTATTAAGAACTCATTTTGCAAGCTCATATAGAGCCCTGCACGGGCCGATTTTTTTTTGGACCATACCCGCCCGTGCTCGTATTTTTTTTTTTTTTTTTGCCTTCCCGCCCGTACCCGGCCCGTAATTTTTTACCATTCTTAGGCCCGCCTGTACCCACCCGAAATTTAGTGAATGAATGAATATATAGCAATTTTTAAATAAAATTTTATTAAAAATTACCCTGAAATCATACTTTGTATAAAATAACATAAATCTTTTTAATAAATAAATAAATATTAGACCACGTCAAATCAAGTGAAATCAAATAAAAATAATTTTTTTTTTTTAAATTATTTAATTTTTTTTATATTTTAAATTTATAATAAAAATAAACTTAACTTTTCTTGATCTCACATTGACAGATGTCGTGTCGGAGAAGAAATATTTTAAATTTTTTTTATTTATAGGTCCGTGACCGCCCGCCCGAGCCCGTTTATTTACACTTGCTACCCGCGCGTACCTGCCCGTAATTATTCCATGGTCTCCAAAATCCGCCCGGCCCGCGGGCCGGACGTGTAACGGATTAAAGAAAAAATTCACTTCCATAGAATATTAAAGAAAAAAAAATAAAAATTTACTTATATAACAATATTTATTAATTTCTATTTGAGAGATTTAATTTTGTAAATTAATTTTAATTGGCTTTAATTCTTCATTTGGCTTTAATTTCTAATAGGGCAAGACAAACTCAAAAGTTTTCTTTTCCAATGGACTAATTCTGAATTTGCCTTCGGGGCTTGGTGTAGGGGTTAGCGTGCTAACCTCGTATACCAAAAGTCGCGGGTTCGGACCCCAGGCAGCCCGATGATTTTATTTAAGCCAATTGGATACCAAATGGCTTAAATAAGAATGCCTGGACCCCCAATATGTATGTATTAATCAATAACGGGTATCGTAAAAAAAAAAAAAAAAAATTCTGAATTTTCTAGAATTTTTTGTGCCTCTTTGAGAATTTTGGGACCCACGTATTTTCCTGGACTCTCCCTAACCATTACTATATATAAAGAGCTAGTCCGTTGATTTCCTGTCTCTGTGTGTATGTGCCTATCAGGGCGCTGATTGGCCAGAATAAAAGGAAGTTGAGTCAGAGAGGGAAATTTAAAATTTTGCCATTGCCCGCAGACGGACAGACAGACACTCCGTTATTATATTACAATATATATATATTAAGTAGTTTAAAAAAATAAAGTGGTGGCCGAGTTGAAATTCTTTTTCTCTTAACTTTTGACCTAAATGAATGTTAAATTAGTTTAAAAACTTTTTGAAAGTAAGCAAGCAAAGCATTCTTCAGATTCTCTTTGGAAGTTCTTTTTTTTTTTCTACTTTCTTAACGTTAATTTATTTATATTGAAACAGCTGTCACGGGGATTCACTTAGAGAGTTATTTTTATTTTAACGGGTAAATTCAATTAGCGAATAATTTGAAATTTCCTTGTTAAAAAGAAAAAAAAAAAAAAAAATTAAGTTTATTTAAAATGTGCATTTTAAAAAAAATATATATTTATAGAGAGCGAGAAAAGGGAAAAAATAAAGGCATTCTCTTAAAAGGTTTGTTAAGTTGCAAGTGTTACACACACTGAAAGGTGACATTTCATTTTATTTCGTTTATTTGATCCACAGATCCACACACACACACCACACACACACATAATTCTTACTGATAGGGATGGGCAGGATGTCAATCATTTTTCTCTAAATATAATTGAAATAAAAATTCAAGATCGGGAGGATTAAAAGTTCCTAGATCTACCTAAAATCCATTAAAATTTTTTTTTTAATTATTATTGACGTTACTGTTTTTATTATTAAGTTAAGATTAAAAACGCGATTTTAATACCCTTAATTGAATCATTTTCTGAAAATTTTCTGTTAAACGCCTACGATCCGAAAAAAGTTTCACTTGCATCGTGGCTTCATAAAACCACACAATGATTTTTTTTCACTTTTCTGCTGCAGAGGCCATTAGGGTTTTAATTTTTACTATCTGATCAAATTTGACCAGGGCTGGCTTAAAAAACAACATACAAATCTTTATTATAGCCTTCAAAATAGGATTCTTTTGAGCATGTCAACCCTTAATTATACTTTTTGGTTAACTTTTGACTTCCTGGATGACGTTTGGAAGACTTGCCGGTACA
Organism: Euborellia annulipes; assembly: GCA_023213315.1. Classification (NCBI taxonomy): domain Eukaryota; kingdom Metazoa; phylum Arthropoda; class Insecta; order Dermaptera; family Anisolabididae; genus Euborellia; species Euborellia annulipes. The sequence goes on from JAKCPI010019503.1 coordinate 10,649, forward strand.
TTTATTAAAAAATGAATAATATTGAATATATAGTTGGAAGTGACGACGAAACTTACAAATGTTCTGACACAAATTTGAATTCACAATCTAATTTTGTCAAAGCCAAAAAGCTCCGTAGTCTCATATGTTTAAAGGTTTATTTTAGACTTTTTCAAGATTTTTCAAAGACTCGTTCGGGCTTTTCAAAGGTTTTTTCGAGACTGTCAAAGACTAGTTTTATTTTTTAAAGACCTCGCAATATTGATGAGGTATGAAATTCCACTCACATTCTTACTCCATCTGTACATTCTGGTGTGGGTGTGTGGGACTCAGGACGATGAGAGATCGATTATTGTGAATTGTAATTGTTTATGAATTGTAATGCTAAATCAATATGTATGTTCAAATTCTCTGCTCAAAAAGGACTTCTGTCTTTAGAGCATTCTCAAATAAATTATTATTATTATTATTATTACATTCTACGGAAAAAGTCACAGGGAACCAAATCTGGCAAATACGGTGGCTGAGCGATGACTTTTGTTTGGCCAAAAATTGATTGAAAAAAATCCATAAATCCGGCCCTTTACGACAAATTGCTTCAAGTGGACGCCTTAAAACGGCTTAGTAGTAGTATTCCTTATTGGCCGTTTGAACCACACCACGGTAATCAAAGAAAACCCATTCGGGGTCAAATTTGATCTATATATATATATATAATAGAGGAGTGTCCGACCGTCTGTCCGTCTGTCACGCTCAACCTTTGGAGTTATTAATTCCTAAAATTACGACATATGTAGGCCTATGTATTCTTTGCATTTATGTATTCTATGATTGTAAACAAATCCTCAAGCAGGCACTGAATTGGAATAGTAATAATAATTTGCTTTTCAACCCTCGTCTAAAGTCTTAAATGGCCTAAGTTGCCGAAAAGACTGTGTGAATGTGTGAGTGAATGCGAGTGTGAATGAGAAAAACAGTGTGAATGTTTAAAAAAAAAAAAACCTCGGGCCTTGGTGTAGAGATTAGCGTAACCAACTACGTTTTTGTACTCACTTGTTGGAGAAAGAAAAAAAAAACGATCAATTCCTGAATAGGAAAGTAAAATGATGAAAAGTAGTTCTAATTGAATAAGAATTTCTTTTTTTGATTAATGATATCTGATTGGTTATAGTTCCCCCCGCCCCCCCCCTCCCTTCACTCCCCTTTTATTGGTAATTTGGCAAGCGCCACCGCCTCTCTCTTTCGAAAGGCCGCAAATTAAAGGTAATTGAAGTCTCTAAATTGACTGGCATACATGCAAGCATTAACCGCAGAATAATACATCTCAAATGTGATTTCGATTCGTAATGTTGAAAATGTTTGTGAGTTGAAACTGGAACTCCCCCCCCCCTCCCTGTGCAGTCTAGCATGTAATTGGCGGCTTCCGGGGGTCGAATATACAGAACCCAAATAGCATTTGAAAGCAAGTAGTACAATTCAAGGTTAGTTAGAGAAAAGGGTTTCACCAAAATAGATAAAGTTTATCTACGATAATTATCTCTTGGACTTAATTTCAATGCTGATTGATTGAATGATTGAACAAAAATAACAATTTTACTTTCTTTTACCTATAACTGTATACATACAATGCGAGTCAAAAATAATGGAACACTTTGTTTCTTCTTAAGAAGACCTGTTCTTATGATACTCTAATTTAAGAAACATTTAATATGAAATATCTTATACATTTCTAAGTAAATTGAACACAAATACAAATCATACAATTTAAATAAAATAAAGAAAAAAAGCAAACGTGTTGGGTCGTAGGACCTCCGGCAGGAACGAAGTCCCAAAAATGTGAGCGTGGCTTAGCCAAGACTTCGGGTAATCTCGCCTTCCTCCGCCATCACTCGGGCACTGGGAACGTCTTTTTGTTACGTTACATTTTCTCCCAATTCACCCTGCCTAAGCCGCGTAAGCACTTCGTTCCAAAAATATGTCTATATGTTCAATTTGTGGAATAAATTGACATAATTTCGATATGTTTTGTTGGATATTAATTTAAAATTTTGTTTTTATAAGAATTTCCAATAAAATAGATTATTCCGGTGAAGTGGCTGTAATTAACGATGAGATCAATGATAGGAGGTGGTAGGCAAGAAGAATTCCAATTTACGAAGTTTTGGACTAATTTTATTGAACCATCATCAGGTCTTAGGGAGTTGTCGTTATCTACATATGGTCAAACTAATATAATACCGGTACACTGCTCGTCAAAAGAAAAGGTTACATTTTGTTTCTTAAAGTCCGTAAGTTTTTAGTCAAATGAAATCAAGTTTAAAATTTGAGTATTAAAGTTTATAAAATAAAAAATTAATATTTCTAGAAAATTTGATAGGCTATTTAAATAAAGAAATTTCACTCTTGAAAAAGTGACAAAGATCAAAAACGTTCTTAGTGAAACAAAAGCTATTATCTGATCCTTATAGATTTAGGCATAAATATATAACATTCCCTTCAAGCATCATCGTATCCATATCGTTGTTCGGGTTTTTGTCCTCTCTGATCTTCTGCAAGTCCATTACTTCCAATGTTGACATGATGATGAATCCATTTGAAGTGGATCTCGACCTTCATTCTTTCCATAATTTTGGAAAGGGTTGGATTATAATTATAGGCCGATAGTCAGAAGGCTGGGTGGTTTCTAAGGGTTTCCTTCAGATCGCCGGAAAAATATCAGAGAAAGAAAGGAGATAGCACATTAACCAGTAGTTTGACCATCTCAGTAGGAACCCCATCAAAACCTGTGCCCTTAGACTTAAATCACATAATTTGCCTTCTAACCTCAACAGGAGGAAAAAAGCAAGTTAGTAGGATCATTACCATTATTATTATTTTTGCTGACCAGGCAATCTGGATTTGCTATTACATGACCACAGAGAAATTAATAATACGAGGGGGGGTGTCAAAAGATAACAGGATTATTTTTTTACTAGAAAATTCTGCTTAGTTTTATTCAAATTCCTTTAGAGACCTTCAAAGTAATCTCCCTCGGACAAAATACAACGATTCCAGTGTTCAGTTCACTGTTCAAAACACTCCCCGTCTGTTGAGTACATCCGAAATTTTGTTGTTTAGCTCTCGATCAAGTGATGGATAAACAATGTACTGTTCCTGAGAATTACTATTGTGAAAAATTGAAGGGGTCATTAAAATGGAAAATTGCAACAAAAAGACCACTTTGCTCATCCATTCCTGGATTCTTCGGCCAGGATAATGCACCGGCATATCGGGACATCAGGACTCAAGAAACAACCACTGAATTAGGCAATGAGGTGATGCCACCTTATTCACTGGAGCTTGCGTTGTGTGCGAAAAAAAGAACTTCGGGTTCGTCATTTTCAGAGTGATCGAGAGCTAAACAACAAAATTTCGGGTGTACTCAACAGACTATCAAAAACGAACTTCAGGAAGTGTTTTGAACAGTGAACTGAACGCTGGAATCGTTGAATTTTGTCCGTGGGAGATTACTTTGAAGGTCTCTAATGGAATTTGAATAAAAGTAAGTAGAATTTTCTAGTAAAAAAAATAATCCTGTTATCTTTTGACACCCCCCTCGTATTATTAATTTCTCTGTGGTCATGTAATAGCAAATCCAGATTGCCTGGTCAGCAAAAATAATAATAATGGTAATGATCCTACTAACTTGCTTTTTTTTCCTCCTGTTGAGGTTAGAAGGCAAATTATGTGATTTAAGTCTAAGGGCGCAGGTTTTGATGGGGTTCCTACTGAGATGGTCAAACTACTGGTTAATGTGCTATCTCTTTTCTTCCTCTGATACTTTTCCGGCAGCATTTTCTAGTAAAAAAATAATTCCGGTTATCTTTTGACACCCTCCTGTATGTAGAATCTCACTATGATAGTTTTTATTATCTATCTATTGTATACTTTTTGTAATTTTTTTCTTTCTTATTTTTTTACAAAGAAGGGGGTGGGGGGGTGCTCACCTCGATTGTATTAAAATCACTAACTCCTTTTTTTTTTCATTTGGCACTATTCATAATTCATAAATAAGAAACATTTAATGTGTATCTACTACCCTATGTTTGTGTTCAAATCAAATTACAAATTAATTTTAGGGCTAAAATTTCTTTAATAGCCATCATCTCTCTCTTGCTCTGAGGTTTTCTATACCACATCTAAAGACGAAGGAGTAAGGAAGGAGTGGTTGCAATTCATTTAGTGTGTTGGACCAAAAGGGACCGACTTTGAGAAGAAGAAGAATAAGGGAGAGGGTGGAGGGGAGGGGGGGGGGAGGGTTAACGCAGACGGATGGCCAACAGCCCAAGAACCACGCCTCGCGTTTCCATCAACCACACCACAAACCAAGAAACAGAATGAGGAGGAGATACGAGATGATACCCTCCCCCCCCCCCACCCCCCTCCCCAAACCCTGTTTTGCTCGTTTCTACTAAATGCTAGAATCCCTTACTTCCTTTGTGTGTTAGTAATCTTAAACTCCACCCAGTGTGTGGCCACCAATTTATTACCCTCCACCCACAGATAACGAACGTTATACCAAATAACAAGAATGAATTCGCCCTGCTTTAATGACTGACTTAAAGAACGAACGACTTGAGCCTATTCTATAATGAATATATAGGTCCGTCTGTCTCTCTGTCACGCTGTGTTTGACCCCATTGAAAAAAAAATTTTGCAGTTTTATTGAGTCCAGGAAAAATACTTGGGTTTCAAAATTTTCAAAAGGGAGAAGTGCAAAAAATTCCAGAATTTGTTCATTGGAAAGCATTAAGTTTTCTATTGCCTAATTAAAAATTAAAGCCAAATGAAAAATTAAAGTTAATTAAAAGAATTAACGAATTAAAGTTTCAATTAATTAAAAAAATTAAATAATTAAATATCTCAAATGAAAAATAATAAAAATTGTTATTTAATTAAATTTATATTTTTTTTTTCAGTAGAGAGATCGGGGATGTGACTGGGATTGAATTAAGACTGACAGGCAGACAGAGTGACCATTTTAATAAAGTTATTAATAAGGTTATCAAAATGATCACTTTGGTTGCCTATCTGCCAGTGACAAACTTTTTTGCTTCTGTTTGCTTAGATTTTGTTTTTTCCTATTGGTAAATTTTAAAATTATTTAGTCAGCAGCGGATTTAAAAGTTAATCAGTTTTTATGTAGTTAGGCTTAATTACTAATTTAATGACGGAAACTGCCAAAGTGTGTATATATATATATATATGATTTTGAAGGTTTACTTTTGATAAAATTGTTCTGTTATTCGGAACACAAAATAAATATTAACATTTATTTTCAGAAAATCTATTAAGGCAGGCGACTGACATATGTTTCAGTTTCGGTCAACTTGCTGACCATCATCAGGACTAAAAGATATATAAAAACATATTTTTACAGTTTCTTAAGTTGATCGAAACTGAAACATATGTCAGTCGCCTAAATGTTAATATTTATTTTGTGTTCCGAATAACAGAACAATTTTATCAAAAGTAAACCTTCAAAATCATATATATATTAATTACTAATTTCCACAAAATAAATAAATATTAATAAAATACATAGGAATGTTATTTTAAATCCATTGATTACAATATAATTTTAAAATTTACCAATAGGAAGCAGTGTAAGAATTGATTCGTTGCTGGAAGATAGGCAACCAAAGTGACCATCTAACCAGAGACGGATCAAGGGGGGGCGGAGGGGTGACCTTCTCCCCCCTCCGAGAAAAAAATAAAATAAAAAATCTTATATGCTATACTATCAATTTAAAGTTTCAAATCACCTTAACGGGTCTAGTATTTGTAGGTATTATTTAAAAAAATTTTATCCCCCTGGATAGAGCCTCATCTAAATTGAATCTTCCAACCAACCCCCGGCAAAATTGCATTAATCCTTCTTGCATCTAACAAATTAAGTTCCGGAAATAAGTAATAAATTTGCCTTCTCAAACAAAACTTGAATGACGTCGCTAATTTGACTAGTTTCTTCTTTCTGATGCGATACTTTTACATTTTCCTTAAATACAAAACATCATCATTGAAATAACTCTAATGATTTAATAATTAAAAGAAAAATGTAATACTATAAAATAAAGAGTAGATAAATCGTAATCTACGTCATCCTCTTAATCTAATATACCCAATCGACCTAATCAAATAAATTTTTTTGTTATTTCCATCCGAAATAATCATATAGAATATAAGTATGAAATAATTTTTTGAAGCAGATCTGCCAAAGGGTTATCGTGTAATTAATTATTATACAATTGAAATTTAACATGTAGTCTATGGGGAATCCCGACGAATCGAATTATGTAGCTACTCTTGATAAAGATAAAAAAAAAATCTGGTGTGACTGGCCACACAACCGCACAGCACACAACTTTCTCTTACCTTCGGTAATCGAAAGTTGTGTTCTGTGCTTGTCACACCAGATTTTTTGTGTCGACATGTATTTATTTTCCGACAGTAGAGTACAATTGAATTCAAGATGTAAAATTTATAAGTATGGCAAAATATTTATATTTTGTTACCATGGCAACCATTTCTCCTATCTTTTCTATGGAGTACAAGAGTAAAGTGGTCTTCAGAAGATTTCAATCACAAAATGAGAATATACATTTTATTGAAGATCTAAAAAATAATTGATTTTTGAATTTAAAAAAAAAATCGTTGGAGCAAATTTAGAGAAAATCGAAAAAAACTGAAAAAGTACATCAGTAAAGTGCTAGTACTCTTTGGCCGGTTTTGATTAAAAGCTTATTTTTCCCGTCCCGGGGGATGTTTAACTTAAATATAAAATTTCAACCTCGTAGCTCAATTCCTTCATGCTTAAAATTGAACACACACACACCCACACACAGACAGACCATGTCGCGAAATCCACTTTTTTGGATTCAGGGGACCTCAAAACGTGAAGATCCATCAAAATCTCGACATCGAATTTTTGACATGAATCCAATACTTTCTCTCTATATATATTAACATATATATAGAGGTAAGAGAAAGTAAAAGTTACAACAGCTAGATCAACATAAACTCTCTGGGCCAGACAGGACTTTATATGACATCCCAATGAGGACCCAATAGGTCTTATATTAAAATTTCTAGTCGGGTTTAATAAAAAATTTAGATTCTTTTATGAGTTACGGGGTACTATCCGAACAATCTTAAAATTTTTTCTAAATCGTATTGCATTTCTCTTGTCCTTTAAGATTGTTCTATAGACTTGCTAAGATTACTGAACTGTTTTTGCTCTAAAGAAGGCGGAGTTGGTTAGTTGGGCTAGTTTACTCTTCTCTTCTCTAAATATAAACCCCTCAAGTGCATAAGATGGATTTCACTCTGCACAACAACAACAACAGCAACAACAAAAAATCGACAATTAAACAATAGAACTTCTTGAGAAGTACTTGGCGCGACGATGACGTCAAACCGATGCTAATTACTAATGTCATTAACTTTTTGTTACATTTTCAACACGTTTTCTAAAATGTTGTGTGTGTGTGTGTGTGTGTGTGTGTGTGCATAGATATAATAACTCCATTTGTATTCGTAACGTTGAAGAGTTTAATTCGTTGGGTTTGGTCTACACGTGCGTGACTCTGCTGCTGTTACTTTGCTGCATGGACGGCGATCTCTAATGCATTCGGAACGTGTTGTAAAAGATCTCACCTTTAGTGCCGATTAGAATCTATATGAATACAAAGTGTGTGTGTGTGAATTACGTAATTGGTTAAGATGGGGTGAATAACGTGGATTAAAAGTACCCAAGAGAGAGGGAGGGAGATGATTGGCTGAGAAAACACAAGTTGATACCTAGACGTTCGCATCTTTGAGGTTAGGCAGCCAAATTGCATTGCTGCGGAAAGTGTTGCTTTAAAAGTAGCTTTGTCCTTTTAATAGATGCATTATTTATGAATTTTAAAATATTTTTCTATAATTACTAAAATAAAATTTAAAATTTAGTTATGAAAATTTTGTTTTCGTTCTGTGAAATTTAGTAATAAAATTTGAATTGAAGATTTAATTAAAATATACATTGAATTAATACAGAGGCGTACCGAGGCAGTTGGGGGCCTGGGGCGGCACTAGAAGAGGGGGCCCTATATTGAATTTTTTTTTTCTAAATTTTTACGTTTTTACTTGAGCCCTGAGGGCCCCGGGGCCTCTCAAAGAGAAATTTTCATTAAATTTTTTTTTTTTTTTTTTCTAAATTTTTACGTTTTTACTTGAGCCCTGAGGGCCCCGGGGCCTCTCAAAGAGAAATTTTCATTAAATTTTGTTTTTTTTTTTTCTAAATTTTTACGTTTTTACTTGAGCCCTGAGGGCCCCGGGGCCTCTCAAAGAGAAATTTTCATTAAATTTTGTTTTTTTTTTTTCTAAATTTTTACGTTTTTACTTGAGCCCTGAGGGCCCCGGGGCCTCTCAAAGAGAAATTTTCATTAAATTTTGTTTTTTTTTTTTTCTAAATTTTTACGTTTTTACTTGAGCCCTGAGGGCCCCGGGGCCTCTCAAAGAGAAATTTTCATTAAATTTTTTTTTTTTTTTTCTAAATTTTTACGTTTTTACTTGAGCCCTGAGGGCCCCGGGGCCTCTCAAAGAGAAATTTTCATTAAATTTTTGTTTTTTTTTTTTTCTAAATTTTTACGTTTTTACTTGAGCCCTGAGGGCCCCGGGGCCTCTCAAAGAGAAATTTTCATTAAATTTTGTTTTTTTTTTTCTAAATTTTTACGTTTTTACTTGAGCCCTGAGGGCCCCGGGGCCTCTCAAAGAGAAATTTTCATTAAATTTTGTTTTTTTTTTTTTCTAAATTTTTACGTTTTTACTTGAGCCCTGAGGGCCCCGGGGCCTCTCAAAGAGAAATTTTCATTAAATTTTGTTTTTTTTTTTTTCTAAATTTTTACGTTTTTACTTGAGCCCTGAGGGCCCCGGGGCCTCTCAAAGAGAAATTTTCATTAAATTTTGTTTTTTTTTTTTCTAAATTTTTACGTTTTTACTTGAGCCCTGAGGGCCCCGGGGCCTCTCAAAGAGAAATTTTCATTAAATTTTGTTTTTTTTTTTTCTAAATTTTTACGTTTTTACTTGAGCCCTGAGGGCCCCGGGGCCTCTCAAAGAGAAATTTTCATTAAATTTTGTTTTTTTTTTTTTCTAAATTTTTACGTTTTTACTTGAGCCCTGAGGGCCCCGGGGCCTCTCAAAGAGAAATTTTCATTAAATTTTGTTTTTTTTTTTTTCTAAATTTTTACGTTTTTACTTGAGCCCTGAGGGCCCCGGGGCCTCTCAAAGAGAAATTTTCATTAAATTTTGTTTTTTTTTTTTCTAAATTTTTACGTTTTTACTTGAGCCCTGAGGGCCCCGGGGCCTCTCAAAGAGAAATTTTCATTAAATTTTTGTTTTTTTTTTTTTCTAAATTTTTACGTTTTTACTTGAGCCCTGAGGGCCCCGGGGCCTCTCAAAGAGAAATTTTCATTAAATTTTGTTTTTTTTTTTTTCTAAATTTTTACGTTTTTACTTGAGCCCTGAGGGCCCCGGGGCCTCTCAAAGAGAAATTTTCATTAAATTTTGTTTTTTTTTTTTCTAAATTTTTACGTTTTTACTTGAGCCCTGAGGGCCCCGGGGCCTCTCAAAGAGAAATTTTCATTAAATTTTTTTTTTTTTTTTCTAAATTTTTACGTTTTTACTTGAGCCCTGAGGGCCCCGGGGCCTCTCAAAGAGAAATTTTCATTAAATTTTTTTTTTTTTTTTTTCTAAATTTTTACGTTTTTACTTGAGCCCTGAGGGCCCCGGGGCCTCTCAAAGAGAAATTTTCATTAAATTTTGTTTTTTTTTTTTCTAAATTTTTACGTTTTTACTTGAGCCCTGAGGGCCCCGGGGCCTCTCAAAGAGAAATTTTCATTAAATTTTTTTTATAAATATATGGGGGCCTATGCCGGCTCGGGGCCTGGGGCGGACCGCCCCCTCCGCCCCCCCCCTCGGTACGCCACTGATTAATATAATTATATATTATTAATTCTTATTTTTATTATTATATAAAAGTTAAAATCTGTCTGTAACTGCGAAACTACTGGTCCGATTTTTATCGAGTTTCTTTCATTTGTAGAAATATAAATCATTTTTATTTGAATTTACTGGTAGATGAATTAATTAATCTACTTCTTCTATCCTCGCTTTCAAATACTGTATGTATTTTATTGTACATTCTCTTTAAAATATACTGGCCTCCTGGACCCTCCCTCCAGTTGGTCTGCGGCGGACGCTCGCCTTTTCTTAATCAAATGCCGCAATTTATCATTTAACTCATTTCAGGCAATTAATAATAAAAATGCATATCTGTCTTGTTAAAAAATACTTTGACACTCTTTGCCCTAAGAAAAACCTGTATATACAGTGGCGGAGTGTCCATCTGTCTGTCTGTCTGTCTGTCTTTACCGAGCCTCAAAAAAAAAATTTTAATTATATAACAATTTTTATTCTTTTTTATTTGAGAGAGATTTAATTATTTTAATTAATTTTAAAATTCGCTTAAATTTTTCG